>CAAKHD010008423.1:59585-79404 GCA_901007705.1 Fistularia tabacaria
AAAAAAATAAAAAAAAAAAAAAAAATAAATATTCTCTACAAACTAAAATAGAAGAGGAAGAAAACACGAGAAGGAGAGGGGGGAGGGGGGGGGGGGGGGGGGGGGGGGGGGGGGGGGGGGGGGGGGGGAGGTGGCCTCGGGTTTGTTTTTGCACATCATTTTAATCTATTATTTAGACTGTCATGTGTCAGAGCACCGTAGGTTAGGACCGGGGAGGGGGGGGGGGAGCACACAGAGCGGAGAAGGTGACGGCGGGACGTGACGGGCGGCGTGGGGGTTGGGGGGGCGGTGGGTGGAGGGTGGGGGGTATCGACAACCGATCCGGACGTTATTTGGGGGAGGAGTGGGGTGGGCTGCAGCAGCAGCAGCTGCAGGCTGCGGGATTGTTGTCGCTCCCACCGGCCGGCCGCCAGCATGCATACATTTTTTTTTTGCATGCACGACATGCAAAGAAATTAAATACACGAGAGCACGCAAGCAAACAGAAGTCCCCCCCAACACACACACACGGACACGGCGGATCTCCATTTTCACGTCTCCCTCCCTCTCTCCTCTCTTACTCCCCCCCCCCTCTCTCTCACAACCCCCCTCTCTCTCTCTCGCTCTCTCTCTCTCTCTCTCTCTCTCTCTCCTACCTTCTGGGAGGCGAACGACTGCGTCCAGTGGTACAAAACCAGGCGGTCTTTGTTGAAGGGTTTGGGCTCCGCCGCGGGTTCCTCGCACTCCTCGCCGTCCGTGGTCCTCCCGTCCTCGTCCATGGCCGAGATGGGCCACCAGCTACAGTTGGTGGGGGTGACATGGTTGGAGGACGCCATGACAGAGCGTTTTGTGCGTGTGGAGTAGAGAGGCAGAGGAGGTAGAGAGAGGCGAGTGAGAGAGAGAGAGAGAGAGAGAGAGAGAGGGATGGAAGGTAGAGAGGGAGGAGGAGGAGGAAGAGGAAGAGAATGGGGTGGGTGGTGGTGATGGGGTGGGGGTGGGGGGGGTCAGCAACGCAAGCCGAGCATCGTCGGTGCACGCGGCGGCGGCGGCAGCATCCGTCAGTCTCGGACAGCTCCGGTGCTGAAATCGACCTCGCCGGCGGATGGAGGGGAGGTGGAGGTGTTGGTGTTGGTGTGCCGGGGTGGGAGGGGGGAGGTGATAAATATGCAAATCGCTGGGTCGGGTCGCGATGCGCAAACGCCGTGCGCGTTCGAGGGGTGTGGGGGGTGTGGGGGGGGCGAGGAGGGTCAGGGACGCTGCACAGTCAAACACAGGGAAGAGACTGAACTCCATCCGAAATACTTAAATGGGATGGAATGTGAAATGACATGACGTAGCAAACACATTTCCTTTACTGAATAGTTCTTCAACATTCTTCCAACAAGAATTACCCTTAGACTTCTTATTTTAATATGCGTTGTTTTTTGGGGAGGGGTTCAAATTGGACCTTTCAATATGAGTTTAATCTTCTTCCGTTTTATTTTCCTTCTGGGTTCCGCACAGCAAATCCTTTTCCTCCGTCTACCCATCCCCGTTGCGTCCTCTCCTCTCCCACCAACTAACTCCACGTCCTCTTTCGGGTCTCACCATCCACAAATTGTACTGAACTCTGAACTCTGCATCCGCCCTTTATTTTTTACTGCTGTCACTTTAAAACACTTCAAATCACTACACCTTAACTTATTTCAATAATCTTGTTGCCCTGTCATAGCTTGTTTGTGATATTTTACTACTGCACTGCAGTTTCAATCCTCTGTATCTGTGAAACATGGACGTACGGACAATGAAGTTGTCTTTGACTCTTTCACTCCATCCTTAAATCTCCTCTCTGGTCTTCTCTAGGCCTCCTACTCCTCAGTTCCAGCCTTAGCATCCTTCCACTTAGATCTTCACTCTTCCTCTTCTGTACATGTCCAAACCATCTCAGTGTGACTTTACCTCCAGACCATCTAACTTGTCTTTGTCCCTCTGATGGACCCCCTCCTGATCCTACCCATCCTCCTCACTCCTGTCCAAAGAGAACCACAACATCTTCATCCCTGCTCCCTCCAGCTCTGCCTCCTGTCTCTTCCTCAATGCCACTGTCTCTAAACCAAACAGCATCCCTTCTGCAACTTTCCTCAATGATTAAGGAAGAAAAAGAATGTATTTCTAATTTGCCTGTCTCTTGTGACTTTTCCCTCATTTTCACATTGTTTTCAGCCCACATTTCTTTAATAATTGTGTCATGATGGAATTAGGAAGTGAAGTCAAAAATATGTTGCTTAAATTAGTAGCATTGTGCCAATATGAAAGAGACATCCTGTGTCAGTGCGCACTTCCGGCTACAACCACTTGGGGGGTTCAGTGAACCGATGCAAACTGCGACTGTGGCACAGACTGGGATACATTGTTATTAAGCCACAATGAAAGGGGGAGCGGGGCTTAAACACAGGAAGCAGAGACAAAGTCATCCAGTAAGAATCCAGCTGTGAAACTTAAAACATGACTTTGCGAGTGTGACGCCAAGAGTGCTTTTGAGGAACGATGCATTTCAGGGACAGATACTTTTTCCTCACCGTGTGACGTTTACTTGTTACTCCAGTATGTCGTTCGACTTATAACTTTAGTTTAACTTGTAGACTAAGACGCCAGACATTTTTGAGATGACCTCCCTTCCAATGATAAAAGACTAAACCACTTATAGAGGCAAACCTGAATTTGTCATAGATAAATGGTCTTACAACCTCAAAGATTCATAGAATAGAATAGAAGCTTCATTGTCACTGTGCAATCGGACAAGGAAATTTGGGTGCAACTCCACAATTGTGTTTTAAGATAAAGGGGATAGAAAAGAGAGCCCATCACCTAGAACCCATAAAACGACTTACACATTCTCACAGTCAGCGTCACACTGCGAGTAGCTGCTCGTAACCACAGCCTAGCATTCGTTTACATTTACGCACAGATACGCTCCAGTAGAGACTTAAGTTGAACATATAAATATATAAAAGTAAGAAAATATATAAAATATATGCTGATGCAGTAAAGATATTCAGTGAGATAAGGCAAAGAGAAAAATAGATTGCATGTGTTGGAATGAGTTTTACAAATAGAGTTTTAGTTATTGCTCATGTTTCAATTTTTTCACATGCAGTCAGAGTTTTTGCACATATAGTTTTAATTATTACTCAAGTTTGTGTGGGTTATTGCACAAATAGTTTCATTTTTTTCACATGCAGTAAGAGTTATTGTACATATAGTTTCAATTCTTGCACATGAAGTCTCTGAGATATTTCACTTGAGTGTTTGATATCCTGACAGCCCAGGGAGAGAAACTGTTTGTCATCCTGGAGGTGTGGGCTCTGATCGACTTCTATCTCCTGCCCGAGAGGAGCAGGTCGAACAAGTGATGTGTTGGGTGGGAGGGGTCGGAGAGGATGGCTCTGGATCAGCCAAGGCAGTGGGTGGTGGCTACCATTTCGCATCCCTGATTGTATTCAAACAACTCGATAACAAACGAGTAGAGTCAAAGTACTACAGCCCATTAGATGTTCGACGTTTCACAGTAAAAGGGAAAGAGGCATCTTTGTTGTAGTTACCATCATTGTCCAGTTGAGGGAGAGAAGGGAGTTGCATCCCTCCCGAAACCTGTTTGCAAATTAGAATCATTGGTGATTTAAAACAACTGCAGTGACTTATTTATGAACATATTTTCCTGTTAGATAGTCCCCATGTCTGACAACACCTCTCTCTTGATTTGGTAAGATAAATCAAAATTTGCCTTTTTTTTTTTTTTTACCTGAAAAACAGTTGAATGGTAAAATGTTAGTTTGCTGAATAATACATTCGTTTTTTTCTTTGAGTAATTCGGAGTGATTTGATTGAACAGAAAGTTTAAATGGGAGAGGTTCAGTCGATGAGTGGGAGAGTAAAGTGATGGATGTGTTCCCAGATATTGCCTTCACTGGGTTTATCAGAGAATGAATGTGCGGGACATGTGCTAACATGGGGGAGAACCTGCAGAGAGCAGAGTCCTGAATGTTATGCACTCCACTCCCGAAGTGGAAGACTCTGGCATGGCTCCTTGCAGGCAGCGGAGTTAAGGATTGGATTGTATTTTTGGAACGGTGTGCATGTGTGTGTGCGTGTGTGTGTGTGTGTGTTTGTGTGTGTGTGTGTCTGTGTGTGCATGTGTTTGGATTGGTCGCCTTGTTAGGTCTGCTCAAATATTTTCACCAGCGGCGACGGTCAGGAGATATCTGGGTGGCAGGGACAGGGGGAAAGGGGCTTTTCTCTGTTTGCCACCCGGAGAGCCATGAAAGACCATTGGCTTGTCAGGATATGAACACAGAAATATTCAAATTCACTGACTGATATTTGGCTCTAAATTTGTAACTTAATTTATTCTTGAAAGGTAAAAAAAAAAAAAAGAAAAAAGAAAGAAGTGTAACCAAACCGGAGGGGACTCTTCCGAGGTCTGTACAACCTGCAACTTTCATGGACACGCTCAGAAATCCCTAAAGCGACAGAGAGAAGACGTCAAATCAAGTTGAGCACCAAGGATATCTCCGATCAGTTTTGATGTTCGCTGAAGGTGAAGTCAGACCGAGCCGGAGTTTATCTTTAGCAAGGCAACAAGCCGCGCAGCTTTACTTTCTGGTGTGTTACTGAGCTGCGGTAGGAGGCATGAGCGGGGGTCGCTTTGAGTTTGACGACGGCGGCGCTTACTGCGGAGGCTGGGAGGGAGGCAAAGCCCACGGCCACGGCATCTGCACCGGACCCAAAGGCCAGGGCGAGTTCTCCGGCTCCTGGAACTACGGCTTCGAGGTGGTGGGCGTCTACACCTGGCCCAGCGGAAACACCTATGAGGGGTACTGGGCGCAGGGAAAGCGTCACGGCCTGGGGGTTGAAACCAAAGGACACTGGATTTACAGAGGGGAATGGACTCACGGATTCAAAGGGAGATACGGCATCAGGATCAGTGTTGGCAGCGGAGCGAAGTATGAGGGAACGTGGAACAATGGGCTCCAGGATGGATACGGAACAGAAACATACGCAGATGGCGGTAAGATTGAGCTTTTAAATTTTTGCAAAAATAGGTCAACTTATCCTGTGAATCTAGTCACATGATAATCTGCCAAGTCACCGAGGCCCGGTTCAGGAAATCCGCTTGAAATTAAAGAAGGGAAAATATCAATACTGAAATACAAGAATAACTGGAACAAGACTTTGTGAGGAAGTTGCAAACGTAGAGGAAGGGTGTTAAAGCTCTGCTGGATAAATCAATAAAAGTGACTTTATTTGAAAGTAAGCTACAATTGATATCAATGTAGCTTATTGTGTTATTATCCATCCGTTACCATGGAAACAGTGTTATATTGTAGCGTTTTTTTTAAATGCTTGAGTAGCCGTTGTTGATTTATAAGAGGTACACGCACACAGGACCATTACAGAATGGAAAGCGCGTGGAGGTGAGGCATGGAAGGAGATCAAAACTTTATATAACCTCAATAAATAATTCTTTGCACCCGTGGTTTGAGTTTGGTTGTTTCCAGGCAGACTGGCCACTGAATCCTGCAAGATTAATCACCAAGCCCCACCAAAGCGGCCAAAACAAAGATTGCACTCACGATTCAACTATTACCAAAGAAAAAACAAATAATACTGCATCCAAAGTCATTTGTTGGAAAATAAAATCAAGACAAAACAGAATTACCAGAGGAGAGTTATGCTTTGTGCTTGTTTTTTAATCTTATAATCTAATATACACTTAAATCTGTGTGAGCAGCAAGTCCAAAGCAAATCCAAATATGATATTAATGATACCGGAGCACATGAGGTGACTGCCAAGTCGTGTCCAGCTGAGGCTGGTTAAAAGTGAGATTAGTTTACGTCTGGATTCTCTCAATCATCCTTGTGGCTGCGCGGAGGGTGCTAGAATATTTAGCAAAATGAATTGATCGTGTCGATGTCCGGTCGTCCATCAGCCGTGGTCTCCCTCCTCGACAGCTGACTCATCAGCTTTAAGGACAGACCGGTGGAAGTTGCGCGGGGTGGGGGGGGGTGGGGCGGTCGGTTGGAGGGTGGCAGCAGATGTCAGGATGTAATAATAGCCTACAGGCCCCATGCCCTGTTGGCCTCTCAGGCCTATAACTGTCACCATAATCCACATATATGTCAACTATAGCGGGAGGCCAGACCTCAGGATGGCTTGTCAGGGGTCCATTGATGAGCGGATATTTCGGGCTTTGAGAGTATTACTACCTTCCGGCTAAAATGAAAAGTTTTGCCGACAGCGCGAACGAGGTTTTGCTTTGCTACAAGATGTTGCGTAGGCTAATGTGCTCAGCAAGAATATTATCTACTAAAAATACTCCAGACCTAAAGGATCATGCGCTCGTAGATGTGCAAATAGGTGGATACGTTGAACTCCCCCATCAATGCCCCCCACCCACCACCTCCTTCAGGGGTTGCATGTCTATATGAAAAGAAGTCATATTTCATTTTAAATGCTTAATATAATTCAAAGCCAAATTTCAGTAGCCGGTGAACAGTTGGTTAAAACAGCGCTATCAGGGCTGACAGATTGCCAAAACTGGCTAATGGCCCAAAGTTTCACTTCTTGCTGTCACACTGATCTCAGAGGTCAACACGCTGCTGCTGACTGATTATCAGAGGTGACTGCGTCCCACGGTTATGGTGAGGTCAGGCTTAGACGCTGACGAGTTTAGGCAACCGGCGTGATCAGGGTTACAATCGAGGGTGGGCATTGCCATCTTCATCAGGTTTGTGAGCCACAGATTGTTTCTTGATTTCCCCGCCGAGCTCTGAAACCAGATTGCATTGTAAGTAATTTCTTGGATATGAACTGCTGAGGTACAGAATGAAATCTGATCAGTCAAAACGCTCTTATTTTATTGCAAAGTAGCATCTATCTGATAAGTGATCACTGCCGCCGATGGTCGTCATACAATGGCCGTAGTCCAAAATATGTGTCGTAGCTTTACATCCTCTGTAATAAACAAATAGCTAAGAGTAGTATCCACATTTGCCATTTCAGTATAATTGTTTCACCTACATTCTAATTGGGTATGATTGGCCAGTTTGAGTTGAACAGGTATTCTGTTAAACTCAAATGTTGGACAGATGCAGTGCAGGATAATACAAAAAGAATCTCCACCGTCAGAGGGATTCACGCTCTGGTTACTATGAGTTTCTCTGCAAAAGGTCATGCCAGTCTTTGAGACATTTCTGTCGAATTCAAAGTGGTGGAACATCAGACATTTCGGTCTATTGAACTATCGTAACGGGGCGATGCTGTGACGATTGGTCCGTGAAGCACGGAGACAAAAATAAAAGACTGTCTTTTCTGATCTTTGCAGGGACCTTCCAGGGTCAGTTCACAGGGGGGATGCGGCACGGCTATGGAGTCCGTCAGAGCGTCCCCTATGGCATGGCCGCGGTCGTCCGATCCCCTCTTCGTACTTCCCTGACCTCTCTCCGCAGCGAGCACAGCAACGGCACCGTCCTGCAGCAAGACATCCCGATCATCACAACCACCAACGCCTCCGGCGAGGAGACACCTGTGGCCACCCCCAACCAGCTGGGGCCGTCCCGCGGGGGCTTCGCCCTCACCCTCCAGGTGGACCCGGAGGCAGTGAAACCCAAGAAGAAGGGCCTGTTTCGCAGGAGCTCTCTGCTTGGTAAGCTGAAGAAGTCAGACTCCAGCACCTCGCTGTCCAGCCAGAAGAGCAAGATCAGCTTTCTGAGGACGGAATCAGCCCTCAGCTCCAACGCCAGCGACACCAACTCCACCATCAGCATCGGGGACGAGAGCCTGGCAGGGGCCGAGGACTTCCCCCCCGTAGAGGCTGACATCGACGCCACCACGACAGAGGTCTATATGGGCGAATGGAAGAATGACAAGCGCTCTGGATATGGAATAAGCGAGAGGTCAAGCGGGCTGAAGTATGAAGGCGAATGGCTGAACAACCAGAGGCACGGCTACGGGTGCACCACTTTCGCAGAGGGCGGGAAGGAAGAGGGCAAGTACGTGAACAACATGCTGGTGAAGCCCATCAAGAAGAGGGTGATCCAGCTGAAGGGAACTAAGATCAAGCAGAAGGTGGAGCGGGCAGTGGAGGGAGCCCAGAGGGCCGCTGCCATCGCCAAACAGAAGGCAGAGATTGCTGCTTCCAGGTAAGAATGGCTGAGAGGAGATCTGTGAGGTGAGCATCTAGGCCTCCACCATCAATATGGTGAGACAGAAAGCCGTTTGTTTACGTATTGCAGGACAGCTGCTCTTGCATCTGAGTCGCTAGAGGTCCACCGCGCCATTAAAAATAAAGATATCTTATGTAGCCCCACAAATCCAACATTAAAACTGAAATAGTAATAATATGGTAAATGGTCCCAATTCTTATTGTGATTTAATGACCTTGAGATTTCATTCACCCACTCACACACGTTCCGATGGTGGCAGAGCTGCCATCAGGAGTAACGGGGGCTCAGTGTCTGGCCCAAGGGCACTTCAACCTGCAGACCCAATGAGCCAGGGATGGATGGACGGACGGATGGATGGATGGACGGATGGATGGATGGATGGATGTGATAGTATTGAGCACACCTGGAACCCTGAATTCAGGATTAGTGTTCCAGATGATAAATGAACAGACATTTTACTGCATATTATACATGTTGTTCTCTTGTATTCTTCCTCATTTTGATTGCTACGCTATTTTCCAATTTCCCGCCCCCTTTCCTGTAAAGCTGTATTAATATCTGCTATGATGCTTCATGTCTCTTTGTTGATTCACCAGCTCCGAGCTTACCTCGCAGCTGTGACCGATCCCTCAGTCCGCATCTTGTCTAACAGAGACGGTGAGTTTATTTGAGTCTTGTCTGATTACGGGGGCCGTGATGGTTTATGCGGTCAAAGCGGCAGGGCACGGTGTTTTCTGGAGTGTTGATTCCGTCGAGTGTCCTCAGTTTGTCTGTGGCCTTACAAGGCGGTGGCGTTTTTGCTGGCCGTCATGCTCAGCACTTGAAATATGCCTGATGTTTACAGCAGCTCTGCCTCCGTCGAGGAATCGCAGGCCTCCGTCCTGACAGATGGGAATCTAAATATTTTACTTCAAGTAGCAGCGGCATATGAGAGTTTTTTTTTACAGTGTTTATGGCGTTGCTGCAATAAGCTCATGTACAGCAGCATCTGTCTGCAGGTTCACAGAGCTCAAAACATGCCTAAACCCTAACCATTTGACCGAAACAAGTTCAACTGCAAGTAAAACCATCATCTATTAATTCTGTGAACATTATAAAAAGTTTTAGTACCTAATGTTGAAACATCTGTCCTGTGACTGTTATGATATAGGACTTTATCATAATATAATTATGAAGGGAGGTCTGCATTATATTGATGGAGGGGGTAAAGATGAAGCGCGTGTTGCAATAAGCAACATTTTGATCATATATTTTTAGTAATTGATCAATAAAATGATATATTCCACTGTTTCATCTGACTTTTTAAGCAGAACCTTCATAAACAATGCGGCCGTTAAGTTTATCATTAAACAAGAAATCATTCACAGCAAGTATATGTATATGCCACTGTAGGGGTTTGGGTTGTATCATTCTCTCTGTAACATTTGAACACAAATCTGTTTTTGCAAAAAGTTAGAGGGACATGACACATCTGTTCCTGGCAGCGGCTGCCCTCGCTCCGTGATCCGCCGGCGGTGAAGTCAAGGGTTAAAAATAACATCAACCTGTGTGGTGGGCCGCGGCCAAGCCAAGCCCGGCCTCTTGCAGCAGAGTTTGCTAAGCATTTTGCCGGTGTTCAGACGGCGCGTGGAGATTGTTCTGTTGCGTGGGCTTGCATCCCGGACGCCTGGAGAGGGTGTGGGGGGGTCTTGTGTGGCTGAACGGGGTGTAAATGACGCACGCGCAGGGGCCCCGCAGGTCGCAGAGGAGCCCTGACTAAATATGGACAGGCGCACTCTTGCTGTATCACAATCACAGGGGAATGCAACAGCTGATTACCCCCCACCCTCCACCCCACTCCCCTGCCTCCAAACCTATTTTCCTGCCCTGTCACAGACGTCCACGCTGCCTGTTTCAGCCTCAGTTTCTCTGCCCAGTTATTAGTCCTGCCTCAGTAAAATGGATTTTACACACATTAAATACTATTGATGGTCTGACCGGTCAATAAACATAAAGTCCCCTTCCTCTTCTAGATATTTTTTTTCGTATTTGAATTGATCATATTGTTGTACTATTTTTTGCCGTTATTGATTGATCTGGCTTGCTGCCTGCTGCTATTTTGATTCCTGAATGCAAAAAGCTGCACACTTTCTTCGAGAAGTCCTTTCAGAATTAAGCTATCATTATAATATTGTTGTGATCACATGCGAGCAGGGATTTTACATCATGTTGTAAGTAATCCAGTACAATCTTCAGTTATTCAGTCAAATTATCTTTGCTGCCTTTAGACCCCAGACCTGAGTACCTGCTGGGAAACCAGGGACCAAGTTTTTTTGTACCAGCGGACGAAAACAGTAGTGCAAGATTCTTCCTCTCGCGTGATGGATAGAGATGAGCGCACACACTGTATCTGCTGGGGGCCTGCTTTCCCTCCACGTCCTGGCCGATTTTGTGCGTTTGCCACGCTTTGTCGATCTCAGCCGCACCGCTGAGAGCCGCAGACTGCACATCTCGGTCGTCTTGCGTCAGTTGTGGTGTCAAATGTTTCCGCGGATATAAATATGACTCAACGCAACCAAGCGGCTCAGGGGTAAAAAAGGGGGTGGCATATATATGCACCGCACCTAGCTTTAGTTGTGCGGCTCGGCTTACACGCGGCGTTGCTGATCTGTGCATTTAATGTTGGCCAGCTCAAGCGTAACATTTGTAAACAAAGTTCACCAATGACCACAGCTCAGGACTATTTTGCAGGTTAGCTATGACAAATACAACAATGAAGGCAAAAAAGACAAAAAAAACCTCATCAGGAATGAGAGAGATTGCCTCTCATTATTATTTTTTTAAATCTCGTTTCATTATCGCATTAATTAGGCTGCAATTACCGCTTAATAAATGCGTACTGTGGCGAAGTGGTCTAATTATGCTAAAAGGCATCTTGTTGGCTTTTAATAGAAACCAAATTACTCTGACAATCTCTTTTGACTCTCTCTCTCGCTCTCTCTTTCTCACTCTCTCTCTCCTCGAGTCTTTTAAACACGGTGTCTTGCTGCACAGTTGAATAGGACCCTCCACAAAGATCCAGTGGCACATGCCAGAATGACAGAGTATCTCTCTCCGTGTGCCGGCCCCGGGACAACTGTGGTGTGACGAAAAACAGATGGTTAGAGAAACCAGGCCTGTTTGATGAAAGGCCCTGGCCGTATGTTTATATTTACAGCGGACAACACTGTAAAGTACTGCAACAGAATAAGGTACTTTGCTATACATAAAGATTACAATAAATAAATATTTGAGGGTGGGGATTACATTGGCCTACATGAACCTTTTAGTTATAATTACATCACGGTAGGACTTAATTGTACTGTTTACTGTGAAGATCTGGTAAAGTTTTGCATTTACTATTTAGATTTCTGAAAAAATTGAAAATATATCAAGAGTTATGGTGGTGTAATATGGTACAGATTGCATCGGGACTTCCTCAACAGGCCACTTTATGATCAATGTTGTTAGATTTACACATGGGCAATTGTAAAGTTTACAATTAGTTACAGAAAGATGCATAGTGATATTGTATAGATTTTATTGCAGTCTATCAATATCCTGTGCAATTTGCTGAGTAGGTTACAGTTAATGTTTAAGTTGGTTGTTTTTTTTTAGAGTAACAAACCATAAAGATTTACTATAAGCCCTACAGTACGGATACCTGATCTCGTGGGGCATCGGGGGCACTTTTCCTACAGCTGACATCCCATCCTTCCTCAGCGAGCGTCTCTTTCTTGCAGCCCAGAGAGCCGAGAGGGTATTTCGGTCACAGTGTCGGATGTCGGCTTCGGCTGCAGAGAAAACCCAGGGGGTCTGGAGACAAAACGCTCAACAGGGAAACCACTTTAGAATGTAATTTTTTTTCTACGAGCAGAGAGAATATTGATATTTGATTGATACTAAACTGATCAATATCTACCTCTTTGGTCCTTTATATCTGTGATATTAGGTCAAAATCTGATGGACCAAGCAGTAATCAATATGTTTTGGTATTTATTTTTTTTAAAGATATTTAATTTCCCCAGAAACAGAAACAGCCACAAACAAACTGCTCGACTCATAATGACTTATTTACTTTTTACTCAAGTACTATTAAGAGTTTTCTTCTTTTCCTTTCGGCTTTTCCCTTCAGGGGTCGCCACTGCAAATCAACCTTCTCCATCTAGCCCTATTCTCTGTTTCCTCCTTTCTCACGCCAACTCACTTCATATCCTCTCTCACTACATCCATAAATATTCTCCTCGGTCTTCCTCTAGACCTCCTGCCTGGCAGCTCCAATTCCAGCATCCGTCTACCAATATATTCTCCATCCCTCCTCTGTACATGACCCAATCATCTCAGTCTGGCTTCTCTGACCTTCTCTCCAAAATATCTAACATGTGCTGTCCCTCTGATGGACTCATTTCTGATCCTCTCCATCCTCGTCACTCCCAAAGAGAACCTCATTATCTTCATCTCTGCTACCTCCAACTCTGTCTCCTGTCTTTTCGTCATTGCCACTGTTTCTAGACCACACAGCATCGCTGGTCTCGCCACTGTCTTGAATTCCTTTCCTTTCATTTTGGCTGATATTCTTCTGTCAAATAGTACCCCTGACACTTTTCTCCACTTATCCCAACCTGTTTGAACCCGTTTCTTTACCTCTGGACTGTTGACCTAAAGTACTTGAAATCCTCCAACTTCTTGATCTCCACTCCCTGCAGCCTCACCGTTCCACCCAGGTTCCTCTCATTCACATACATATATTCTGTCTTGCTGCGACTAACCTTCCTTCCTCTCCTTTCCAGAGCATACCTCCACCTCTCAAGATTTTCCTCAACCTGTTCCCTGCTCTCACTACAGATCACAATGTCATCTGCAAACATCATGGTCCATGGAGACTCTTGCCCAACCTCATCTGTCAGCCTGTCCATCACAACTGCATACAAGAAGGGGCTCAGAACTGATCCCTGATGAAGTCCCACCTCCAGCTTGAACTTCTCTGTTACACCTACAGCACACCTCACCACTGTCTCACAGCTAGCATACATGTCCTGCACCAGTCTAACATACTTCTCTGCCCCTCCAGACTTCCTCAAACAAGACAAGAGTTCCTCTCTCTGCACCCTGCTGCATGCTTTTTCTAGGTCTACAAAAGGGCAATGCAGCTCCCTCTGTCCTTCTCTGTTCTTCTCTATTAGCATTCTCAAAGCAAATACTGTATCTGTATTGCTCTTTGTAGGCATGAAGCCATACTGCTACTCACAAATGCTCTGTCTAGTTTCCAGTACTCTGTCCCATTACTTCATTGTATGGCTCATCAACTTTATCCCTCTATAGTTAGCGCAATTCTGCACATCCCCCTTATTCCTAAAAATGGGCACCATCACACTTCTTCTCCATTCCTCAGACATCTTTTCATTTTCTAAGGTCCTGTTGAATAATCTGTCCAGAAACTCTACCACTGCCTCTCCTAGACACTTCCATACCTCCACAGGTATATCATCAGGACCAACTGCCTTTCCACTCTTCATCCTCTTCAGTGCCCTCCTCACTTCACTTTTACTAATCCCTGCCACTTTGTGGTATACAATTGTCACCACTTCTACCCTTCCCTCTCTTTCATTTTCTCATTCATCAGCTCTTCGAAGTACTCTTTCCATCCTCCCATCACTCGTCTAGCATCTGTCAATACTTTTCCCTCTCTATCCTTAATCACCTGGACCCGCTGTACACCCTTTCGGTCTCTATCTCTGTTTCTCCACACCTGTATAAATCATTCTCTCCCTGCGTGCTCCTACCTCTGCTCTTATTAGTTACCTTATGTTCCTGTCTTTTCTGAAAAATTTTTTTTTACTACAGCCATTTCCATCATTTTTGCAAAATCTACCACCATCTGTCCCTCTGCGTTCCTATCCAGGATACCAAACCTGCCCATCACTTCTTCATCACCTCTGTTGCCTGCACCAACATGTCCATTGAAGTCTGCCCAGATTACCACTCTTTCATTTCTGGGGATATTCTGCATCAATTCATCTAACTCATTCCAGAACTTCTCCTTCTCCTCTAACTCACATCCTACCTGACGGGCATAGCCACTAACAACATTGAGCCTTCAATTTCCAGTTTCAGACTCATAAGTCTATTTGACATTCTTTTCACCCCCAGAACATTCCTAACAAACTCCTCCTTCAAGATAACTCCTTCTCCATTTCTCTTCCTGTCAGTACCATGATAGAACAACTTAAAACCTCCTCCTAAGCTTCTAGCCTTACTACCTTTCCATCTGGTCTCCTGGACACAAAGCAGATCCACCTTCCTTCTCTGCATCATGTCAACCAACTCTCTACCTTTTCCTTTCATCGTCCCAATATTCAAAGTCGCTACACTCAGTCCAAGACTCCTGCCTTTCCTCTTCTCTCTCTGCTTCAGAACACGCCTTCCTTGGTTTGGGCAAAAGGTTTTACGCCAAGATGCCCTTCCTGACGCAACCATCTGCGTTTATCCGGATCTCCCCCCCCTCCCCGAGGCTGCATTTCAAGTACTACTAAGAGCATCACTCCCAAATCTTACCCCCTGTCTCGGCGTTTTTTTATGTTTGTTTATTCAGTAAATCATTTATTTAACTGTCGATCGTGTGTTCTGTAAGGGTGAAATCTTATTGGCTGATTTTTCCATCCCAACACTCAAGGACGTGCTAGTTCCTCATTCATCACGTCGTTATTTTCTGCCCGTTTACAGCTCAGGGTTGCACACTCTCTCTCCCCTCGGTCTCAACGGAGTTTGTGTGTGCGTGTCAGCGGGGATGGTGCAGAGCGACACCACTGATCACCCGCAAAAGGCCGTAACTCACCCTGAGCCCTGGAACCTTAAAACAAAGTTGTTATGCCAGTAAATAAGTGAGCGCCAGTAAAAATGAAAAGTGGCTGTCAGCACAACCACAAGTTCCCAGGAGGGGGTCTTCATCTTGATCCGGCTATTTCATTGACCCTTAACTCCTACTGGACGAGAAACAATATTTTTTTATTTTTTTTTTTATATACGCTTACTGTCGAGGCCTTAAGATACAGCACAGCGAAGTAAAGCCAAGATCAGGGATGTGGTGAAGTACAGAAGTGCAGTTCCTCCATCCTGAATGTCTGGCCACAAATATTCACACCAGATATTTTCCCCTTTCGGTGCAATGGGGAGGAAAATTCTTCTCGCGCGCCAGAACCGTGATGTCATCACAAGCGGTGTCGACCGCTGCGAGCGCAGTCATCGGATCCTTTACTTTCCAGCGAGGAGCTGCCCAGTTCGACCAAGGAAGGGCGAGCGTGTATGCAAGTTTTTCGTGGCGTCTGGCTGATGGGTCTTGAAACTGGGATAGAGTGTTGTGCGTGCGATGACTCGACCGCTTAGGATTCCTCCGTGTTTTCCAGAGAGAGGGGATTTGAGTGATGAGCGGGTGGACGAAAATGACATTCGTTCATGTACTAAAACACGGCAGTGTGTCTCAAACCATTGGAAATCTGAATCTGTTTCCGACCAGTGACCACAGATGCAGAAACCTCGTAAAATACTGCAATGAAAATTGTTTTTATGATTTAAAAAACTGCCATCCACAGGAGTTTCACAAGCAATTACTTTATTATTCTCTATTTAAAAGAAGAAAAAAAACCTTCACCACAGGTGCAGATTGCAGTAGTTTGTGGGAGAGAGCACTCAAATTTTATAAATGTATGAGGAGTTTTTTTTTTTGTGTATGTATGTTTTTTTTAGTTAAAATGATGACGGTCTGACGTCTCATATATTCAGTAGTTTCAAATCAATGATTTAATTTAGCTTGGATTTTCTGTATATTGTGCTTAGTACAAAAACGATATTCAACAACCTGACAATTTCTCATTTCCGAATATGAATTGCGAAAACCTGCATCAGCTCCATGAACCGAGGACCAGTCGTCTCTGACCAGAGTCGGTTTGCAAGAAAGCGCCATCTGTCGCCATCCTTTTCCCGCTCCTCCTCTTGCTGGCGTGGAATCAGAGGAACCGACTCTCTGCCGTGGGTTCTGCTGCGGAACTCGCAGTTCTCCCGGGATGGACGCGTCCCCATCACCTTCATCGACCGGAGGGAAATATCAATGAGATGGGGATCATTTAAATATTCTCATTAGTATGTAAAACACACAACATCCTCACAAAGGGGCGCACAATAAATGTACATGTGCAGCGCCACAGTAATTTATACACTCATCTACAGCTGGCCTGTTTTTCTTCCCAACTCTGGTGTTCGTTCTTCATATTTGAGCTTTGCTTCAAGTTTGTTCCACAGTAGTCCTGTCCGGCGGCTAAGCTAATGCTGCGTCACATATGTTTTCCCCTATGCGGAACTACTGCTATGCGGAAACAGACCCCGATGTGCATGAAAGTTTAAGGATCTATCACATCTGTTTCAAATATATTGATAACGCCATGGCGACGCCACATTTTTTTCCAAATGTGAATTTATACTTGGGTTTTGTTTTTTTCAAGTTTCCCTTTCAACGGTGGCTGGGTGTGCGTGCGTTGTGCATTTTTGTATTCGATTTTAATCCCTGCGGAAAGAGCAGCTGTCGCTTATAAACTCTACATTTCAGCAATGATGTCAGCGCAAAGACGGGCGTCCGGTGTCGAGGCGAAGGAGACGCGTCTGGTCTCTGCCGTTCAAATGGGGAACCTCAAGAGCCTCTCATAAAAAACCTCGCTGGGCCTGAGGCTATTTTCAGCTCAGTGTAAAGTTGCAGCTCGTCAAGTCCCCGAGTGATCACGAATTGTGCTTCTCTCGTTTTATGTGGAGCTAATATCAATATCTCCCCCGAACTCTTGGACAAGCCTGCACCGTTTGGACGCACCTGTTGGTCATGATAGCCAAGCTGAAAAAAAAATGACATGCTGCATTGTACCTGTGAATCTGCAATTACCTCAGCACCGTGAACCCTAGCCTACGTGGTGGGGTGTATTTATTCCAGGAATTCTAAAACGTGTCTGCATAAATTGTGAAATTTGAATGGAATTACCAGATAGGGGCATTTTGGACTTTTTAAGTAGGTTGACGGAACTGACAAGTCTTTGATGAAGATGTTGAGGTTCTCTTTTGAAGTGATCATGGAAATTGGTCCACCGAAGGGCGAGCATATGCTAGATGCTATGGAGTTAAAGTCAGGCTGAGATGGTTTGGATGGATCTGGGTAGAAGAAGAAGAAGTAACAAATCAAAATGATGCCATGGTAACAACACAACCGATGTTTATTGGAAAATATCAATCCCCGGGTTCTCCTGATTTGACCGTAAGACACCAAGCAACTACTTTTGAGATGTTTCCTCTTCCTGTTCGGGGTATCAGACCGGCGACCAATCAGAAGTGAGATGTCGTGCAGGAAAGAGACATTTCAGGCTTCGTGTCTTGCAATGGGGATCGCGGCAATCTGAGGGATCTCCCCATCTTCTGTTGTTTTCCTTTAAGGCTGCGCCAAGCCCCATTGTGGAATTAGGAAAATACCTTCAAGAGTGTTTAGAGAATGGAGCTGCCCCTGTTGTCATGGCAACTGAGGGATAAATCAGGCATCAGATCTGTCTGCAGCTTGTTTTGAAAGTTCCCTAGTGTTTCAGGGCCAAAATGTATTTATTTCTGGCCCGATGCTCCATCGTGGATATCTGCATCTCATGTCCACTGAGACAGGATGACTTTTCTTCTGACCCCCGGGGTCAGAAAAAAATAAATAAAAGGAAGAGAAGGCGATGAAGGAATCGGTGAAATCTGCTGCTCATTTCTCTTCAGCCCAAACTTTTTGCCTTTTCTTCTGAACTTTTATCAAGAGAAGCAGCATGATTGATTCACAGGGAAGCAGTCACGACAACAACAAATACATTCAGCAGAGACTCCAGCTACCCCTGGACGTGGATACACGTACGTACACACACACACACACACACACACACACACACAAGTCGGTCCAAATTTTAAATGTGACCATTTTTATACAATCTGCATTGATTTCTTTCCCCTGTACAGCAAAGTATTATTATATTTTTCATCTTTTAATTTATTATTTTGTTCCTTTCAAGTTGATTTCTATGAGATACTGAAGGTTCCATCTTGCAAATTATTATAGAATTCTTAATTGTTGAACTTCTGTTTCAATGGGTTTTTTTAAAGCAAAAGATTGTTTTCGTGTCCCCTCCACTGAAACAAGGATTCATTGTGTTTTGCCGACAATGAGCCGTGCATGTCTACATCCTGAGGTGAACCACGATATGGAGCAAATATTCTTGATAAGTACAAATATATATCAAATACATTGTTTTGGTTTGAAGAGACGAGTATGAAAATGCAGTTCGAAGGTCGAGAAAAAGGGAAGAGGAGGTTTGAGTTTCAGAACCCAAATGTTGACGAAAGCAGGTTGTTGTGATTCCATCGCATCGGAAAAGTGAAAATGAATTTTGAAAAGAATTGTTAAAGAAATGGAGACCAGTCGCAGAAAAATGTTCTTTCACACCACCCAGGGATTTCCATCACGCCTTGAGAGGAAGGTGTGTTCAGTTTGCTGTAATCTGCAGCATGGCCACTAAGTGTCACTACATCCCACACACTGGTCCTTTAAATCCATTATTTATTATGGCCTTGTTGTCGTGGCTCTCGGTGTATCAGTCTGGAAATATCTCATTCATGACGTGAATTTTGACAGCAACCCGGTGGAAGGGCTTTTTTAGAAATGCTGCAATCCCGCCACCGTCAGGTCCCGCCACCCCAAAATTGGTGAACACAGTGCACATTGCCTAAAAATGCTCTCTCATTCATATCTGCCTTCAGATCAGATTTGCATGCCCCTGTTAGCATTCAGAGCTGCTGGGTGGGCTTTTGTTTCCACAGGCGGGGGATCGCGCTTATCCTGGTCCGATCCCCCCGCGCCCGTCACATAGAAATATATATAATAGATGCCTCAGCGACTTGACAGAAATAACTCCGGGCGATAGGAGCACAATGTATTTATGGCCCAGTATGTTAGCATGAAATCCCCCGTCTCCAGATGGCTAATAATAAAGAGTGCACTATACGACAAGCAGTCGTTCTTATGCTTAAAACATCACTGGAACAAACTGTACGTTATTTATTTTTTAATCATTTGGTTCTCTTCACTGCTTTATTTCACCATCACGGGGCTGTAACACCATTACCATTGATTTTCTAAGGAAAATATGTTGCAAAACCTGTGCAGAGCTCTCTGAATATCTTAAGATCACACCCACTTCAGCAACCACGCATCGACACGCATGCATAGTGGACGTCGTGTCCAATTTCAGCCATTATCAAGAAGATCATTTCCACAAATCTTTTTTTTTTTTTTATATAAATTGCTCGTTAAATTGGTCCATGTTTAATCAAGAAACTGGTTTGATTATCCCAGGACAAGACGGACCTGTTTTCTCCTTGTCTAATTCTTGACAGGATATTAATTCATCCATAAATCCATTTGATGAATGTGCAGCGACAGGCGCAGTGCTGACCCCCCCCCCCCACCCCACCACCACCCCCCCCCCCCCCCCACCCCCACCACCCGCCTCCACCCCCCGCCCCCCCTGCCCCCCCTCTGTAGACAACGTTGCTGCTCCATACC
>CAAKHD010008424.1:0-25387 GCA_901007705.1 Fistularia tabacaria
GAGCAGGATGTTCTTCCTGAGGAGACTGAGGTCGTTTGGTGTCTGCAGCTCCTCAAGACCTTCTACCAGTCTATGGTAGCCAGCACACTATTCTTCGCTATAGTGTGCTGGTGGGGCGGTGCCAGGACTGGTGAGGTCAACAGGCTCAACAAGCTTGTGAGGAAAGCTAGCTCGGTGGTGGGACTCAACCTCGACCGTGAAGGACAAACTGGGAGCTATCCTGGACAATCCTTCCCACCTCCTGCACGACGAGCTGTGGCTGATGTGCAGCTCGTTCAGCCAGCGGCTAATCCCACCCCGGTGCAGGACGGAACGCTTCAGGCGCTCCTTTGTGCCCACGGCCATCAGACTGTATAACAGCAGTCTGGACGGGACACAGCCCTGACTGCCTGGGGGTATCTGTGCGACCACCACCCCATCACTCCGTCACCCACTCACACATGTGGTGCCCATAACTACCACGAGTCACTTTGGTTCACTTACTCTATATATTCTTGCTTGTGTTTGCTATCTATGTCTGTATGTGTATGTATATATGTGTATGTGTATATTGTGTATGTTGTGTATATTGTGTATATATGTGTGTATATATTATATTATATGTAGGTATCGGTCTGTGTATGTATATACAGTATGTATGTATATGTGTGTGGGCATGTATGCATTTATATATGTGTGTATATGTCTTTCCTAACTGTTTTTTTTTTTTTTTCCTTTTCTATTGTTGCTGCTGCAACACCCGAATTTCCCCTATGGGGATCAATAAAGTATTATCTTATCTTATCTTATCTTATCTTATCTTAAATCCCACACCACAGCACATTGCCTGCCTTTCAAAAGGCTTGCACCTCATTCAAACATACATGCTTTTATTTTACATACATGCTAAAAATTCTGTTCTGCGCTCTTCATGAAAATTGGGTTTTTAACCTCTTATCTGTGTGAGAACCTCCTGCAGTCATGACGACTGCTGCCCGTCTCTCATGACACGATCGCTCACTCAAGGTTGACAGTAGTGCAACAGTTTGATTAACAACTAATTGGCAAATACTCACTTTATCGGAATTTGATTGGAGTATAAGGTGAGGATTTAGGTTTTTAAATTTATATTTGATTTGTCGTTGCAGCACAACAAAGCAGGAAAAGTCATAGCCACAGCCAGAGCCATTTCTACAAATAGTCTGAATGACAACACGGTTAAAGAACAAAATCAAGTGACAATGAACAAATCCTAACGGATGTCCTCTGCTAAAACACATCCGTGGTATTTGATAGAGGGATGGCAAACAGATGAAGATTGGGTCCTCCAGAAACTAGGTGTGAGTGAGCTGTGTAACTGTAGTTTCTCAGATGCAGTCTGGATGGTCAAGCAAAGTTGAAAGCTGGAAAAAAAACACCAAACACAGTTGTCAAATTTTGAGTTTAAGTAATTAAAAATCACATCGAACACGACTAACAAAGCAAATTATGATTCTTACAGTTGCATCAGTTATTACTGCTGGCGGGATGTGCATTTCACACCGAGGCCTTGAGTAGTGCTCCATTTATCAATCCATCCATCAATAACTATTTTATGGCTATAAAAAACATCTTATTATGCGGAAATGCAGTATAAAGAGCCATTACATCACAGAGATAACTTGTGTAGCCACAATAAAAGAAAGAAAAAAAGTAAGAATAATTTGCCATCCACACAAGAATTGCTTTGAATCTGAAGTAATGAGGCAAAAACTGATTGTAAATGAAGAAACCTCATGGTTGTCTCCTTCAACTGCAGCTACAACTGAGACACACATAAACAAGCAACAATAATACCCCCATATATTTACAATATTAACCAGGAAAATAGAAACATTTTACTCACCAAAAATTTGGATTATTTATACACAAAATCCATCCTTCTTTCTTCCCTCAAAAAGAGTTCAATTACTCTGTCATATCGATTATCCGTGTGCTTCAGCTCCATCAAGAAGTCATTTTCTATCACCATCAAAGCTAATGCCCTTTTGTATTTCTGGCATAAGTTTTAATTAGCTTTAGGGATGAAAATGTTTGCTCGACAGAAGCAGAAGCAGGGAAACACAAATGGGTACAGCTACTGTACACATTGGAATTGCCCAATCATTCTTAATGATGTCCAGCTTTTCTTGATAAGTCGGTCTTGAAAATGGCTTTGACAATAAATCTGCAACCACATCAACTTCCTCTCTTCCTTCAGCCATGGGTTGACAAATTAGCTATTATTTCAACGCAACTATGTCTAGTTTACTCTCTGATTATTGAATCAAAGGGCGTGTGATACGCAAATGTTACCGTACACTTCTTGAAGACCTTGGTGTCACAACGCAAGATCTGATTGGTTGAAGCAACAGTTTCATCAACACTTTTTTTTGCCAGAGCGCCTGTGAATCTAAATTTTGCAGGCCTCAGGGCAGATATCTTTGACTTTGACTCTGCCTGGCAACAAATAATGGCTTGAATGTGATTAGTTAAATCCTTAAAGATAATTTATATTAAATTATATGTCTGGAAGCAGCCCAGTTTACTCTCTGACTATCCAATCAAAGGGCGTGTGATGCGCAAATGTTATCGTATCCTTCTTGAAGGCCTGGGTGTCGCAGCGCAAGATGTGATTGGTTGAAGCAACAGTTTCATCAACACTTTTTTTTGCCAGAGCGCCTGTGAATCTAATTTTGCAGGCCTCAGGGCAGATATCTTTGACTTTCACCCTGCACGGCAACGAATAATGGCTTGAATGCGATTAGTTAAATCCTTAAAAATTATTGATATGAAATTACACGTCTGAAAGCAAACCAGCCAGAGAAAAACCTATGAAAGGAAGCGGACAGACCATTTTGAAATATTTAATAAGTAGTCATGGACAAAATATAATTAAATCAGTTTGTGATCCAGACATTTTTTAGGCCAGCAGAGATGGCCTTGCCGGCCCTGATGCCCCACCACTGGTTATTACATAATATTACATGACATGAAATACACTGGAAAAATGAATGTGACAAAAAGGATGTAAAAATGAAGTATTGTACTGATAATTTACTGATTATTTTCTCTTGATTGTTGTCTCAGAGTCTTTGGTTTCAAGATTGCATCCTGGTTTCTGGGCCTGAGTATGTTATTAATGAATGTAAAAAAATTCAGCCTCACTAAGTCTCACAGGTAATTGTCCATGTAGCGAAAATAGGAAAACAGAAAATTTGTTATGACATGTATTCATAATTTGCCTCCTGCTGTTGTAACTGAGTTGGTTCCTTCCTTGGGTGTAACCTAATAAAGCTTTTAAATAACAAATAACAAGGATATTTTATTGTGAAGACTTTATAGCTTATTAAACATTTACCCATAGTTTTATAGCCGCTCACAGCTGTTAATGAGGCTGCTGATTTTAAACCTTGGCCCAGACAAGCATGCCACCAGTCCAACAGACACCTGTCAGTGAGAAGAACTGCTGTAACGGAAATCCCTGCTGAGCCGCGTTGATGGACCAACTCGAACTGAATGAAAGCCAAACAACACGCATTTATGGAAAAGGAATAATAGTGACAAAAATGGAGGTTAGGGCCCAACTTCAAAGAGCATGGAGAGAATGAGTGCCTTTGGTGTGGACTTTTATTTTTTTGTTTTATTGGCACCCAAGTGGTCCATGAGAGAAGGACAAACGGGGGGATTGGGCCTTTTTAAAATATTACACTTTCACGTTGTCAACCTGTGTGATGATATCATGTCCCTCTGACAGATAACAATCTCGTATGCAATAAATGTGCCCCATGGAATGCAGATGTTATTAAAAACCTGAATGATTTATAGCACCTCGTTGAAAAGCCAACTTGTTTAAAGATCTAAATAAAGCTGAGGAACTGCAGTTACAATGTGGCCTTACTTGTCCTCAGAAAAAATAAAAATCGAGATATGAAGAGTCTGGCTTGTGGGATCACCGGGGAACATTTGGTATGTGTTCTGATTGAAACAAGGCTGTAAAGTCACCAGCAGTCCAGGGCGTAGTTCTCTTGAGCATTCATTACTCATTCATGCAGCTGAATTGTCTTTTTTTTTTTTAATTGAATAAACATGACCTTTTTTTTCACCTTTTTTCCCCCTGATTTTGAGAAAAGGTGTGGTGTGCTTTGGTGGGTGTTTTCTGCAGTGACTTATGTACTGATTCACAGATCTGGACTCTAACTGAAACAACTCCGGCAAGAAAAACACGAGGTGTATAGCATTTGGTGAATGTGACCAGGTGCAATATCATGCTGGTGAGCCAAGGTTTATAACTTCTCCATGGTGACGGCACATGTGCTAATCGCAAAAACACGTGGGAGAGGCAGCTTGAGAAGGTCTGCTGTGATTTGCTTAGGTCATGTCGAGAGGCTGTAATTGCCAGAGGTTTTGGTTTAAAAAAACAAATTCTAAAATTCTGAGAAGGTGGTCACTTTAGTTCCATAAATTTAATCATAGCCTGAATTCTAACAGTTTTATAGCTTCACTGCGGCCCAACAGTGAGTTAATGCTGCCCAGGTAGCTAGCCAAAGTCATGCAGGCTGATTTTAGAGAGTTGCATTCGAGTAACATTGATCTATGTGACACTTACTAATTGATTGCATCAGTGCAATTAAATTTGTCACAGTCATTTCTGAAGTTGGGACGTTATCATGCGCTGTACTATTTACCTACAACTAATGGTGGCATTTTAGAATAGTGGCAAGTTTGGGAAGATTACACAGACCTGTTAAACTTTCACATCTTGTGCTGATATTCTGATATAAAAACATTGCTCTGTTATTGTTACTTGACTCTTGAATCGTGGTTTGTCTATGAAAAAAAATTGCGGTGTCTACAAATTAGCCGTCAACCTCTGTGCTGCGACCACCCGTTCTTGCATTGACTGCTCACAAGCAGAGTTATAAAGTATTTTGTATTCTTTGAAAATCCCAAATATTTCAGGGAAAAGGTATATCATGTGAGGTTTAATTACAATAAAATTCAGGTTCAGCGGGCCGTAGTTTGCCAATGCCATTCTTAAAGGATAATTGTACTGGTTTTTGAATCAGAACTGTGAATATGTGAATGTGGATTGTAAGTGAGTGAAAGCTTTGATTTGTCGTTGGCGGCCAGATCAAATATAAAACACACATCTCAGCTCACTCCTCATTTGCCATCCAAATTGGACAATTTGCAGTGACCACTTTTGAAACAAGCTTATTTCAATCACATGAGCGATCAAAAAGGGAGTGTTTCTTTCTAACACACTTCAAACTGTCCGAGATGGATGAACTAAGTTTTTGTCCAGCAATTGAGTTTCCCAGCACTCTTTTCCTTTTATATTAACCATCCAAATTGGACAGCTTGCAACATATTACAGGCAGAAACTCACTTCTGATACCAGTCAGTTGGCTTCATGGAAGTTCAAAATGGGCAACGGAAGTCATAGTAACTCTGTTGAACGTGAATAGAAATAATGAACACTCAGTTTAAACAAAAGAACTAAATGCCAAACATTAATACCTCCAAATGAAACGGTAATATTCTGATGAGCTGGAGTCCTACATCAAAATGCCGCTGATTCAAATTAAGCCTTTGGTTATAATTGAAAAGTTAACATTAAAATGCTGCTGAAACTGAATAAATCCACTTAGCAGTCTAAAGGATATCTGGCGTATCTGGTCTGGGTTGCTGAAATGTCAATCCAGTGGCAATGGCAATGACATGCAGTCCTCATCCATTGATTGGTCATGTGAGACATCGTCAGAACTGAGGTCCATCTGAAATCCAAAAGTTGGTGGTTCCGTGTTGTGACCCTGAGGAGCAGTTCTGTATATTTATATGTCTCATATTCACACGTCTGCAACTTTAAAATTGCAAATGAGGCAAAACCGCATTGGGTAGTAATCATTTGAAGAAGAGGTCCATAAAGGGACCCCGTATTTGTTAACATGTTTATGGAAA
Source organism: Fistularia tabacaria (assembly GCA_901007705.1). Lineage (NCBI taxonomy): Eukaryota > Metazoa > Chordata > Actinopteri > Syngnathiformes > Fistulariidae > Fistularia > Fistularia tabacaria. Next base: position 5,962 of record CAAKHD010008424.1, read on the forward strand.
CCAGATTTTGAGAACCTCCAGAAGTTTCTCCAAAACCCATTTCTCATGAATTAAGGAAATAAAAAGGCCATTTTGGATTTGGTGAACAGTTACTTAGACTCGAAGGATAAAGGCCAGGAGCTTATAGCCAAATTAAGGGCTATTAAAAATAATCTGGGCCCCGTCCAGTGTGCGGACAGCCGTTTAAGAGGAGGGTCTATCCTCCCAAGCACTTCTCTGAACAATTTAGTTGGGATGATATACAGAAGACTAGATGAGGGTTTCATATAGGGCACTGGACTGATGATAGTTTTCATGTCAACAGGTTGGAAATTATTCAGATGCAGATATAGAAAAGGAAGAATCCTTAGAGATGTTAAAAGTGCAACATTACCCCAAATGTAAGGAAGAATATGTTCCATGTGAAGCAGAGGGACAAGCTTATTCAGGGTCATGAGTAATAATCTCAGCTGACAAGTAGTTGATCGGTTGATTTTTTTCAAAATTGAAAGGCTGTTTTCTTGTCTTCTCGTAGCTTCAGTTCCCATGGATGGTCTTTTAAAGTTTTGGCCAGCTGAAAAGCATTGCAATCCTTTCCTGCGACACATTGCCAGATATGCGATTGCCAGAAAGGAGATTATATGCCATTACTGGCCATTTAATTTCCTCAGTTTTTTTTCTTCTTTTTTTTTTGTGAACCTCCAGCCTTAAAGTTCAAACCGAAGTTATAATGCTGACTATACTAGTTTAAATTTCACAGTGACCTGAATGACTTAAAACCCTTCAGAGATGTCTTAAACACTGCTAACAATGCTGCTGTACAAGCTTGACACTGCTGGGCTCATACTTACCATCAAGTTCACACTTTCTCTTTGTAAAAGGCTTCTGACTTGGTGGTTACCCAACTGACTCCATAGTTAGCTACTCAATGAACTGTTACTGTACCTTGCCAAATCTCTAGCAGATAGCCAATAAAACTGGAAAAAAAAGACAAATCAAGCGGATTATTCCAAAGTGTTGTTTTAGGCAGAGCACCATAAAACGATCAAAAGCTCAGCTCCCATGACCTTTAGGAGGTAGATGTGGTCGGAAAAAAGCCATCTGGACTTGCTGGTAATGTGATGTTTTTTTTTTTTTACCAAGAGGAAGATGACGGAAACTGATTAGCTGTGGTTCTTTATGTTTTTAAAAGAGTGAACATTAAATACTGTGTAAAAACCATACTGTATCCTACCATGCAATTTACACTCTATTAAACACAAACAATTTGAATGAAAAAAAGATAACGTGAATACATTTCCAGGATGGAGAAAATTCTCTTTGGGATATTTCAGCAGTGATTGGTAGGCACCAACTTTCCGATTTGCAGTTTGTCCCTTAAGTGTTATGCCCTCATCATTGAACAGAAACTTAACATAGTAAAATTGCCTCCCCCTCTTCTGATTGGTGAATTTATGAACAGGTGCTGGAAGCAATTTCAAGCTGATGAAATGGTCTTGTACTGTATATACTCTAGCATCGTACATGTGATGATTTCTAAAAAGACAAAGGTTGTGACATTGTCAAACAACGGGAATGTATTCAAAATGGTATAAATTGACACAGCTTTTGTCAAAAATACACTCAAGACAAATTTCATGTGAGATACATTTGTGTTCGACTTGAAATCCAGTTGGCGGCGTAAGTGGTTGTTTTTCTGCCATCACAGGTCATATGTAATTTGAAGTGCAGTAATTTGAATCATTTAATGCATGTTTACTAGACAGCCTCCTCCTTGTTCTTCACCTTTAAATTAATTTCAAGACCTTGAAAGATCTGGGCGGCATAGTTTATTTTACCACTCACCACTTGTCTGCCTTTGTTGCTGATGGAGGCATCATTTGTTTGAATTTTTTCCGTCGATGTGGGTTTTCAAAAAATTTAGGAAACTGGAAATACTGTACAGACTGCTCTGTTTCAAAACTATGATGAGGCTAAATGTATTGGATATAGGTGATACACTGAACCTTGGCATCAAGGCCTGTTGCGTAAATACTAACAGTGGGCTGTAAAAGGAGATCACTTCTCAGATAATACCTCCATGACCCCTCCCTGACCTTCCAGGTAACACTGCTGTCAGTGACAGATTATCATCTAAACTCATTTATGAGGATCCTTGAGGGGTAATCAAGTCTTGCAGTTGCAGTGGCTGGCTTTCACTTTGTGAAACTCAGCTCTGATGTGCATGCGACTATTTCATTGGACGGGACATGCTGCCTGGCAACAGACAAGGATACTAGTTGAATCCTGGTGAGGACCATCTGGGGAGCTGAGTGTGTCATACTGTGCCCAACTGCAGAAAAAACTGCACTAACTCATCACACTGCCCACAGAGGAAGACAGAGAGTTGATGGAAGCCATTCCAAGACGGTTCACAATGGCTTATTATGATGAGAACCTGGGACGGTCAAATCACCACCTGCCCTCTTGTTGGCCTCACGCTGGGCATTGGTCGCCGGGGCAGTGTGCCACTCTGGCTCTGCATCACAGTAAATTCAATTTATTAACCATAGAAGCAGCGTCATAAATGTCTCTGCAGTCAGAAGTGGCTCCACCAAAGAAGCAGTGAGACTATTTCCAAATAGTTGGAGTGTAAACCAGAAATCATCATACATCTTTTCAGTTTACCAGTGACCATAGAAACAATACACTCTGGTCCTTGGAAAATCTTACTTCTTGGAAAGACGACTACAGCCAATGAAAAACATGAAAAACAATTTAAGTCTTCTCTTAGGTATGACCTTGAGGTGGCGATGGGGCTTGCGTGTTCCAGTGACCCTGGGGACCGATACCATCGGGAGCTTGCTCCTGGTAGGGTCACCCTTGGCGGGCCGGTCTGCGGGGTAGGTTACAGACAAACAATGACCCCAGCGTGTTGGTACGCTGTGAGGTGGCAGCCCTACCAACCGACTATCCTCCGGAGGGCTAACAACCCACCCAGGAGAAACCCCTTTTGTTCTGAAAAAGACCAGAGAAACAAGCCGGACTGCCCAGCACGGTAACAGACCCCCGCCTGCTCCCGACCGATGAGTACAGATCAACCTTCGTTGCAGGACCCGTGTCACCACATGGAACATCCAGACACTCCTTCGTCCCAGAGCTGCCACTCTGCTGTCCCAAGAACTCTGCCGCTACAACATCACCCTGCCAGGCCTGTGAAGTTCGATGGCAAGTCAAAGGCGAAATTACACCAGGCAACTATTGCTACATTTGGAGTAGCCCCGAGAGATGGAGGCCTTAATGGCATGTTACTTGCCATCCCAAAGGCCCTCCGTAAGTCCGTCATCAGTTGGACAACCCTGAGCGACAGATTATTGTTGGCTCACTTTCTCCACCAACACGGCAAAATGACAGTAATCGTTGCATATGTCCACACCGATGTCACTGATGAGGATACAAAGGATGCCTTCTTTGACCAACTCCACCATGCTGTTGGCCAAGCCTCACCCCACGATATGACCATCATCCTCACTGATGCCAATGCCACTCTGTCCAGCAGTGATTGGCCCGCAGGCTCACCTGTCGGCACTACTTTTGCTGACAGGCTCACAAATGACAATGGTAATCACCTCCTCCTTCTCTGCCACCACAAGAACCTCTGCATTGCTGATACCTGATACAGGAAACTCATCAATCACTGGACATGGTACTGCCCGGACGGCAGAACCAGGAAAGCCCTGGACCACATCCTTATTTCCCGACACTGGAGGTCGTCTGTCACCAGCTGCTGCGTGTACTGAGGAGCAGAGCTCGGCAACGCAGATCACTGGCTGCTGGTGGCATAGCTCAAGCTAAAGCTGTGAGCCAACCAGCAGTCCAAGACTCATCTACGCCTGGAATCCTCCCTCCTCGGTGATCCCAAAAACACCACACAGTTCAGTTGTGTAATCCGCCGCACCTTCAATAACCCAGCTACTGATAAAGTGAATGACTGGCAGACTTTCAAGAAGGTGTCATCCAGTCAGCCCACAATGTCCTTGGATACTCTCGACCTTCAGCGAGAAAGCCTTGGATATCAGACGGGACATTTGACGTCATCGAGCAGCGGCATGAAGCTCGGCTCCAAGGCAACCTGACGGAGAATTGGCGACTGAACCGACAGCGCAATGTGGCTATAGCTGAAGACAGGGAGAAGTTCTGTCAAGCAGAAGCTAAAGACCTAAAGTCCGCAGCCACAAACAACAACATCAGCGGTGTCTTCAGTCTGCTGCGTCAAGTCCGTAATGGCCAACACATCAAGACAGCCCTGGTGAAAGATTCTGACAGCAACCTCATAACAAGTGAAGCAAACTGCCTCGAACGCTGGAAAGAACACTTCACCCTCCTTCCTGCTAACGCCGCAGCCCCCAGTGACGCCTGCTGGACAGACCCTGTGACACCCGAGGAAGTCAGTGCCGGTCTGAAAAAACTTGACAAGAAAGCCCCCGGCATCTTTGGAATTACCGCCAAGATGCTAAAATCAGGCGGTGAAAGCATTGTCGAGTGGCTTGCCCAGGTATTCAATCAGGAGTGGAAGATAGAGAGGACTGGATCGACTGGACCAAAGGAGTCATCTTACCCTTCTGGAAAATGCAAGGGTTACCAGCTGGTCTGCAGCAACCACAGAGGCATCATAGTACTTTCCATCCCAAGCTCTTTGCCAGGCTCCTTCTCACCCGTGCTCTCCCAGCCATCAGAAGCAGCTGCTGTCCCCAGCAGGCTGGCTTCATGTCTAACCACTCCACAACAGACCACATCTCGGCCGTTTGTCTGCTGATAGAGAAGACCCATGAATTCCATAAAGATCGCCATCTCTTGCTCAGGTTCATAGATCTGAAGGCTGCCTTTGACACAGTCTGCCACACTTCACTGTGGAGCATCCTAAAAGCCCTTGGAGCACCGCCTAAGATCACTGCCTTTTTCAAGCTGCTTTTCAGCAAGGCACAAAGCTGTGTCCGTATGAACGGCAGAGATTCTGGCTGGTTTCCCATATCCAGTGGTGTTCTGCAGGGCTGCGTGGCTGCTCCTGACCTCCTTAACTGCATCATTGACCATCTGATGTCCAGGGTCTGTGAGCGGATCCCCGGAGTGTACCTCCACAACCACCACCTCGTCAACCTGGAGTACGCTGACGACACCATCCTGTTCAGCATATCCTTCAGCCAGCTGAGAGACGCTCTGAGCATATATAGTGAAGAGGCAGAGAAGCTTGGGCTACAAGTGAGCTGGATGAAAACCAAGTTCATGTATGTTGGTGATGGACCAGATCCATCCCCGCTGCTGCTTGGCAATGACATCGTAGAGCCCGTCAAGAACTTTGTGTATCCGGGGTCCATTGTGACTGACATCGGGGACCAAAAACCAGAGATCATCCGCAAAAGAACCCTGGCTGCATCAGCCCTGCAATCTCTCTGGAAACCACTTTGGCGGCATCAGACCATCTCATGCAAGACGAAGCTCAGAATCTACAACTCTGCAGTACTCTCCTCCTGCTCTATGGCTCAGAGACTTGGCCCTTAAATGAGACTCTGGGTGCAAGAATCGATGGCTATGACAGCAGGGCTCTCAGAACCATCTAGAACATCAGGTTGCCTCAGTGGGTTTCCAACGAAGCTTTCAGAGCCTGCACGTGCCAGCCCAGAGCATCCTGCATGGCTGCGCAATGGCGCACCTGTTGGTTTGGCCATGTCCTCTGCCTTCCTCATGACCACCTGACAAGAGCCATCCTCCAGTTTTACCCAAAGCCCGCAGGCTGGAGAAGACCTCGAGGCAAACCCCACACCTAATTACATGGAGTTGCCATGGAGGATGCAGAGCAGCTTGCACAAGACCGCTATTCATGTGACAGTCAAGATCACAAAGAATATAAACATCACAATTGATCAGGTGTTGTTAGGGGTTTGGTGAGGTGCACACTACCCAGTACTTTAGTGACACTGTAATTGGCTTTGTTGTGCATTCATCCATCCATGAACTTAACATTTTCCTGGTCTATGGTCACTGGATAATTGTTTTAGTGGTATTAAACGTGCCGAATATGTCACGACAGACAAAGGAAAAAGGTACTAGATGCATAAGCGTCATATGATTACAAGATTTAAATGCTAATTAGGTCATTAATGAATTCTTGAGATCAATAGTGAAAGAAAGAGACAGGCTGTGGCGGACACTAAAAGGTGAGGCCTCTCACCCAGGGACTGACAGCTTGGGGGAAGTGGTTACGGAGGGTACATATACTGACGTTCCCGAATGTTCGAGAGAAGTGAATTATTATGTTGGTGTGTCCACGCATTAAAGTTTGAACCCCTCCCCAACTCCGTCATCATATTTCCTCGCCAACACACCACATTTGGTGACCCTGACGTGATCAAGTCTGCTAGCGAGGTAAAATGCAATTCCACCTCGGCCACGTCGCTCCATTTCGCAGCCCTGCCCATCACAGCTGTCTGGTTGCCGAAGTCCTGGCAGAGCGACCTGGCCGCATGGTGTCAGCAGACGGAGAATCGTGTCAGAGGAGACAGGTACTTTTCGGTCGTCGCGGCGCTGGACCAGCAGGCCACCAGGCGGTCCATTAAGCTACAGCGCGACCCCCCACCGCACGGCACCTATGTCGCTCGAAGGAACTTGCTGCTCTGGAGATGCAGTCTGTCTGCCATGTAGCAAGTGGACAGGTTACTTTCTCTGCCAGCTTCAGGCAACGGGTCGGCCAGGGACCTTATGGAGAACATGTTTCGCAACTGGGATCCGACTTTGGCGGATTCGTCCCAAATGTGCTTTCCTGGCTGGCGCTTTTCGGCCCCTGTAAGATGGGCCATTCCGCATACTGGAGGTTCCTTGCCGTGGTTGACCCTCTTCCAGGACTCCAGCAGCACCTACGCAAGACCAGTGTCCGGCACCTCTCTGATGTCCAGGCGGAGGGATGCTGCAACCGACGATTGCTCAGGCCTTCCGTGAAGGACTACTTGCCCTGAGTCCCTTCTGGGTGTTCGGGGGGGGGCTGTGTGGCGGACACAAAAGGGTGTGGCCTCTCCCCCAGGGACTGATGGCTTGGGGGGCGTGGTTATGGAGGGTACATGTACTAACATTCCCGAATGTTCGAGACAAGTGAATTATTGTGTTGGTATGTCCACGCATTAAAGTTTGAACCCCTCCACAACTCCGTTGTCATATTTCCTCGCCAACACGCCACAAGGCGAGATTTTCGAGTGAGTCAAAGTCCTAGCAACTTACTTTTGGCTGTGCTACAGGCAGTGAGCAAGGCAGGGGTGGGAAAGTCTGGGCCTGAATGACACGATTTAAGTGAGGTGGTATTGGACCTCTCTGAGTTTTAAGTTGCCAGACGGTCAATCTGCCTCACTCAACATTATACATGGTCAAAAGATTACTTTGGCAAGGAAATGGTCAGACGGATCAGGAGGAGTATGAAATGTCCATTCACAGCATCAGCAGGTTCTTTGTCAGTCAGTCATGGCGGACATGCAGGCTGTTCTCGTCTGTGTCATCCTCGAGTCAGGACGCTCAGTCTGTTCCGACTCAGAACTGGGGCATTTCACTGCTGCACAGAATGACATGACTCACAGCCCCAGCAAGCAGCCTCCTCCCTGACCGGTGTGTCTGGTGCCTTGTCATCTCCTGGTGAGTAATGGAGTGTGGGTGGTCTTGGATGCAGCCTCTGTGACGCAACCAGGTTTTAAGTCAGTCAGCTATTTGGGATGCTAAACAATACTATGGGTCTTTTCTGTTGCTTTCTCCTGTCTCATTTAAAGAAAATATGTATGAATATGCGATGCAAATCCAGCCCTATGAGAAGCTGGAAATACAGGTATGAATTTAGAATTAAAGAATGGAATCAAAACGTTGCAATAGTCATACATTTTGTTATCACTCTTGTAGAAGCCCCAGCAGGCGCCCAGGTAAATTATATCAAAGGTGTTAATCTGTTTAACTAAAGTAATGGCTGACGTCCACACTTCCTGAATGTGCATTAATTGAAATACTGAAACTTGAAAAACCCAGAATTTTTCTAGATATCTGGATTGACACCAAGATATAAGCAAAGCTCCCGTAATGCAGTTTTCTTGCTAGACTTTGTGCAGTTTATCAAAAAATTCAAACTTTACTTGCCTGTAAGTTGTAGTTACTGTCGTACAACAAAGCTTAAAACCAGCCTGCAACAAACGTACAGTGAATTTGCAGGTATGATGTTGACATAAAAGGAAGCACTTTGTATTAACTTTCCATTTGTGCTAAGAATCTAGTGGACGAGTAGTGAAACAGACTAAGGACAGGAAGTATTTTAATTATTATCATCATTTAATTGAAATAATTTCAATTATTATTTTGTTGTTGTTGTTATAATATGTTTTAATAAAAATTCTAAGCTGCTTTATTCTGAAAAAACTTTATTGTTTGTCTATAAAATCTATATAATGCACAATATGATCTTATCAAATGTTAATGATTTTTGTCTCTGAATATGAAAACTGATTGCTGTGTTATTGAGGCATTGAACTGAGTCATTTACAGCTTCATTCTTATACTTACTCAATGTTACATATATTTATCCATCCATCCATCCAAGGTCTGCCGCTTGTCCTGCACTCTGGATCGCAGGAGATGCTAGAGCCTATCCATGCTGTCTTTGGAGCGAGAGGCGGGGTACACCATGGATTGGTCGGTAGTCAATCACACAGCCACATATCCTGACATACAACCATTCACTCACTCATTCGGGGCAATTTTCCCAGCTTTTTCCAATTAACCTGCTGCATGTTTTTGGATGAATGGAGGAAATAGGAGAACCCAGAGGAAACCGACGCAGACACGGGGAAAACATGTAGTATTGTGAGTTTCTTTGGTTGATATCTAGACCATTTTTGTCCGTCTATTATGACATTGTTATCATAATCAGACTTTTCTCTTCTTATGGTGACATAATTCTCATATTTCTCAAGACTAATTCTGTACCAATAGTAGCTGCTCACTTTGAAGACTTCCGCATATGCAGTTGTCTTAAGTGCCTCATCCACAAGTAGTGGCAATCAGTAATGAGTGAGGGGCTGAGAGCGGAGGAGTGTCCTGCATCCTGAGCTACACATGCTGATCTCCTCTCCACTCATCTGCAAGTCCCTACAATTCCCAATGGGAGATGGGAGGTGAGCTTGTCATGAAACAAGGCAAAACCTCAAGGAGATGCTGAAGTAAGAATGTGGAAAAGCAATAAAAATGTTTTCTTGTCTGTCTGTAACCATTTGATAGTCAGCTAGATTGAAATTACTCTCACTCCCTCTAATGAGACTCATGCAACCATGCTCTGAAGCAAATATTGGTATAATGGATATGTCTGGTTTCTCAAAACTACTATGTTAGTGGTTGAATGTATGTTTTCTCCCGTTATGAAGAAAAGTTAAAACAGAATTGTATTGCCAGCAGTTGAACACAGAGAGTATCTGGGTGCAGATTTAAAAGAGGGACAGTGTGCATTTGGTCTAAAAAAAGAAAGAGAAAATTATAATACTATAATTGCGATAATAACATAAAAGTATTTTCACGATAGATATAAATTCCTGACAAAACTATTGTCTTTGCGATACCCATTGTTCAGGTAAAACACTTTTTTATACTATGTATATTTCATCTTATTTTATTTTGTTCTATTTTATTTATTTATTCTTTATTTTGTTTTTATATACTAGGAATGTTCTGAGTCAGGGATTTTCTGTCATAGTCATTTAAAGACTTTACCATTGAGGTTCTCTGTGACTTGTCAATCATCCATGGTCGAGGGGCATAAACAGCCTCTTCCTCTCCATCGTCGACCCAATTGATGGTCTCCAATCAATTTCTGACTCAGTGTTCACTTCCAACACTTAAATAAAGATGTTATCTTTGGGTGAGCGGTGGCCGGAATCCCCTCAGGATCTATGATGTACGATGCCCCTGTCAGACAAAACGGAAATCGTCGAGCACCCTGGAGGTGCAGCAGCCACTTTTCTGTTGCTGTTTGGATGCAGCAGGCAGCAGACAGAAATCCTGTGATGTCGATCAAGCGATAACATCCCTGGGACACAGACAATAATCGTATCCTCTCGATCAGGTGACTGAGGTTTCAATGGATTCTTCTGCACTTGTTGATTGTTAATCAATGGCCCTTCTCCCCGATCGCTGCCTCGCCTCTTGTCAATACTTCATTATCAGAGAGGAGCGACTTTCTGCTATGTTAATCAGCTGGTGTTCACTCTGCTAATCCTGTGTGTGTGTGTGTGTTTTGCAGACATGCATTTATGTGTGTGAAAAATTCAGCGGCCTGGTCATAAATTGGTATTGCCCTCAAAGACAAGGTGGAATTTAGGAGCCAAAGATTACAACATGAATATCCCAGTGAAATGTCCAAGGCAACCAGACCCATAGATCTTGAAACTAATTGTCTCTCTAATTTCACATTCACATATTATTTGTTCCTTCATCAGCAAATCTCTAAAGCTCTCGGCCACATTAAAAACACATTAACATACACATACACACACCATGCGATCGCACAGATTTAGCACCGGGGAGCCGATGGGTTAGAGACAGCGTGATTTCTCAGCTGACTGATTCAGAGACAAATTACTTTCATAAAAAATAAACAAAAGTCACAGCATGGTAGTTTCGACTTTGTTCAGATCCCGAGATTTATCTGAAGCCTCTTTTAAAGCTGTGACCTCTCATTAAAGATATCGGTAAATGGGCCTCTCAACTGGTAAATACAATTTATTGTATTTTATGATTATAATTTTAGGATATTATTTTGAATATCTATAATATTTATACTATGTGCACTATCCCTCCTCTCTCCATGACCAAACCATCTCAGCCTGGGCATCTCTAACCTTCTCTCCAAACATTTTACATCTGCTGTCTCTCTGAAGGACTCATTCCTAATCCTGTCTATCCTTGTCACTCCAGAAGAGAACCTTAACTTCTTCATCTTTTTTTTTACCTGCCACTGCCTCTTAACCATACAACATCCCTGATGTAATCACTGTCTTGTACAGCTGTGCTTTCATTTTCAATGATACTCTTTCATCAGACATTACCCCTGATCCTTTACTCTAACCATTCCAACCTTCTTGCACTCGTTTCTACACTATCTATTGCTGTGGACCGTTGACCCTAAGTTAAAATCATCAACCTTCTTTATCTCCACTATCTATAGCCTCACCACTCAACTTAGGTTGCTATAATTCACAGACATGTATTCTGTCTTGCTGTGTCTAACCTCCCTTCTTCTCCTTTCCAGAGCATACCTCCACCTCTCTAGATTTTCCTCCAACTGCTCCCTGCTCTCACAACAGATCACAATGTCATCTGCGAATGTTACTGTCCATGGAGATTCCTTGGTAACCTCATCTGTCAGCCTGTCCATCACCAGTGCAGCAGGAAAGGGGTAATAGCCGACCCCTTATGTAGTCCCACCTCCCCCTAGAACTTCTCACACCCACAGCTCACCTCACTTGTCTCGAAGCTAGCATACATGTCTCGCACCAGTCTAACATACATCTCTGCCGTTCCAGACTTCCTTATACAGTACTATGGTTCCTCTCTCTGCACCCTGTCATATGCTTTTCTAGGTCTAAAAATGCAAAATGTAGCTCCCTCTGACCTTCTCTTAACTTCTCTATTAGCATTCTCAAAGCAAATACTGCATCTGTAGTGCTCTTTCTAGGCAAGAAACCATACTGCTGCTCACAAATGCTGGGGCGGCGTAGCGCAGGAGAACCTCCCTGGTTCGAGTCCCCCCTCCTCCTAGTGTAATGGAGTGTTGTTGAGCAAGACACTAAACCCCTAACTGCTCCCCTAGCGCTGGCAGGCAGCAACCAACTGCTCATGGTTCAGCCATAATGGATTAAATGCACACAATGAATTTCCCCACGAGGGATTAATAAAGTATGCATTATTATTATTATTATGAAACCTGCTCTCAGTCCAATTTCCACTACTCTGTCCCATAACTTCATTTTTTGGATCATCAACTTATCCCTCCGCAATTCTGCACATGTCCCTCAAATTGGGCACCAACACACTTGCCAGTCCTCAGGTACCGTCTCACTCTGGAAGATCGGGCTGAATAATCTAAACAGAAACTTCATTGCTGTCTGTCATAGACATTCCCAGAGGTCCACATGTATGTCATGAGGACCAACTGTCTTTCCGCTCTTTATCCTCATCAATGCTTTTCTCTCTTCACCTTTACTAATATCTGCTACTATGTGGTCCACAATAGTCACCTCTTCTACCCTTCCCTCTCTTTCATTTTCCTGATTTATCTGCACTTCAAAGTACTCTTTTGATGTCCCAATCACTTGTCTGGCACCTGTCGATACTTTTCCTCCTCCATCCTCAATTGACCGAACCTGCTGCACGTCCTCTCATCTCTGTCTCTCTGTTTTGCCAACCTGAATAAGTTATTCTCTCCCTCCTTACTTTCCAACCCAGTATGGGTATGCTACCTCTACTTAATCTTATGCTGCATCTCCCTGTACTCCAGAATATGCATATCCTTTATATACAAAGAAAGTTTCCTGTGATATGTTCCATTTCAGTGTAATGATCTGAACACAACTCAGACAATTCTCCGCTCTAATGCCACGCAACTGTGAATAATGAAGCTAAACCTCAGCCGAGGGATGATTAATTGATGAACTGCTTGAATTGATGGCTTTATTTTCGAATGAAAGCATGAACCGATGCACTGAAACCAACACATACAAAGTTACTCACACAATCGTGGTCATCTACACTGACCGAAAAAATAAACTAATAACAAAATACCAATCACTACAGTGAGACAACACACTACATTAACCTGCAATTAATCTGATATTACACATCTTGATTTGCTATTGCATTATAAGCTACAGCATAAAGATTAGGAACTTTGATGTATTGATTATGAATGTTATTTTTTGTTTGTTTGTACTCAACTGATAAAATATAGTAGGGAAAACTTTTGCCCCTCAAATTTCTTCTGTCACTGTATTAATTTTGATCATGCCCCAGCATTAGCATTATCTTTAGATTTAATGATACCAGGAAAATGAAAATCTCTAACAAGCCTTGGGCTTTTTTATTTTCAAATGCAAATAAAATTCATAATTTTTAAAATCCCAAATGCCATGTTTTTAACAATTCTTTGCAAAAGTGTTTCTGTGCATGAACACATGTATTGCTTTGTTTTTTACCATGTGGAGACACACGGGATGTGTTGATGTATATTTTCTGATGTCTGCATGGAACAACAGTGAATATGCAGGCATGATGCCAGTGTGAAATCATTTCATGTCCTCATGTGATGAAAACCAGCATGTTGTGGAAAAGTAGGTGAGAATGCTGCTATAATGTATACTTTATTATCCCTCGTGGGGAAATTTGTTCTCTGCATTTAACCCATCATGGATGAACCATTAGCAGTTGGCATGCCGTCTACCAGCGCTGGGGGAACGGTTAGTGGTTTGGTGTCTTGTTCAACAACACTTCGACACACAAGGAGAAGCGGGGAATCAAACCAGGAAGGTCTGGTTCCAAATGCGATTAACAGAGAGTGATTGGGATCAGAGGGTGTCCTCCAACTACAGAGGGGTCACACTCCTCAGCCTCCCTGGCAAGGTCTATTCGGCGGTGCTGGAGGGGAGGGTCCGCGGGGTCATTGAATCTCGGATTCAGGAGGAGCAGTGTGGTTTTCGTCCTGGTTGTGGAACAGTGGACCAGCTCTATACCCTCAGCAGGGATCATGAGGGCGCATGGGAGTTTGCCCAACCAGTCTACATGTGTTTTGTGGACTTGGAGAAGGCATTCGACTGTGTCCCGCGTGCTCTGGGAATATGGGGTACCGACCCCCGTTATACGGGCTGTTCGGTCCCTGTATCCCGGAGTCGGAGCTTGGTCTGCATTGCTGGTTGTAAGTCGAACTCATTATAATAATAATATCCCCCTTTTATTTGTAATGCACTTTACATAAAAATCCCAAAGTGCTACAGTACTCAGATGTGGTGGTAGGGTGTTCCACAGTTTGGGAGCAGCTGCCTGGAAAGCTCTGTCGCCCATTGTCTGGAGTTTTGTTCGGGGGATGGAAAGAAGATTGATGTGTGTGGACCAAAGTGCTCTGGTTAGGGGCAGAGTGAGGAGTTCAGTAAGATAGTAGGGGTATGTCAATGAATGCATTGGTAGGTGAGTAGGCAGATTTTGTATTAAATGTGTTGGATGATTGGAAGCCAGTGGAGGTCATGGAGTACTGGTGTGATGTGCTGGTGCCTGGGCATCCTCGTCAGGATCCTGGCAGTTGTGTTCTGAATTTGCTGAAGCTTTTGAAGGCTTTTTGCTGGGATCCCAACGAGGAGGCCGTTGTAGTAGTCCAGCCTGGAGTAGACAAAGGCATGAACCAGTGATTCAGCGTCAGAGGGGGAGAGATTGGGGCGGAGTTTGGAGATATATTTAAGATGAGAAAAGGAAATTCTACAGAGATTTTGTATGTGGTGTTCGAATGACAAGAGGGGGTCAAAGAGGACTCCCAGGTTGCGAACAGAGGAGGAGAGGGGAAGGGTGATTCCAGAAAATGCAATACCAGAGATGGGGGATGATTTGAGTTGGTGGGGGGTCCCGATGAGAATGGCTTCAGTTTTGGAGTCGTTTAATTGTTGAAAGTTTTCTGCCATACATGCCTTTGTCTCCTCCAGGCAGGCTGCCAGAGCTGGTGGTGAGGTTGATGCAGAGATGGAGTCAGTGTGCAGGTTGAGCTGAGAATCATCAGCATAGCAGTGGAAGGAAATTCTATGCCTACTGATGATGTGGCCCAGGGGGAGCATATAGATGTTAAACAAGGTAGGCCCAAGGACAGACCGCAGGTGACAGTCCGGGGCCGTGACCTGGCATCCCCCAGGGTCACATACTCAACTGTACCTGCCAGGAATTATTTGAAACAGGAGATAGTTGTACCGGACCAATGTTGTGTTGTGGATCTCAAGCGCGGATGTAAGGCTTCATTTTGCAGATGATTGGTTCTACACCCTCAGCAGGGTTATTGAGGGGGCATGGGAGTTTGCCCAACCAATCTACATGTGTTTTGTGGTTTTGGGGACAGCATTCGACCGTGTCCGGCGGGCAGTCCTGTAGGGGGTAGTCCGGATATAAGATATACTGACCCCCATTATACGGGCTGTTCAGTCTCTGCATGCCCGGTGTTGGAGCTTGGTCCATATTGCCAGTCATAAGGCGGACCCATTTCTGGTGAGCGTTGGACACCGCCAGGGCTGCCCTTTGTCACGGATTCTGTTCATAACTTTTGTAGACAGAATTTCTAGGCGCAGCCAGGGTGTCGAGGGGATCTGGTTTGGTGACCACAGGATCAAATCTCTGCTTTTTGCTGATGACGTGGTCCTGTTAGCTCCGTCAGGCCATGATCTCCAGCTCTCACTGGAGCAGTTCGCAACCGAATGTGAAGCGACCGGGATGAGGATCAGCACCTCCAAATCCAAGACCATGGTGCTTGATCAGAAACGGATGGAGTGCCCACTCCGGGTAGGGGAAGAGGTCCTGCCCCAGGTGGAGGACTTTAAGTATCTCGGGATCTTGTTCACGAGTGAGGGAAGGATGCAGCGGGAGATAGACAGGCGGATCAGTGCAGCATCTGCAGTGATGCAGACTCTGTACCGGTCTGTTGTAGTGAAGAGGGAACTGAGCCGGAAGGCGAAGCTCTCAGTTTACCAGTAGATCTACGTTCCTACCCTCACCTATCGTCACAAGCTATGGGTAATGACTAAAAGAACGAGATCATGGGTACAAGCAGTTGAAATGAGTTTTCTCCACAGGGTGGCCGGACTCTCCCTTAGAGGTAGGGTGAGAAGTTTGGCCATCCGGGAGGAACTCAGAGTAGAGTTGCTGCTCCTCCGCATAGAAAGGAGTCAGATGAGGTGGCTCGGGCATCTGGTAAGGATGCCTCCTGGACGCCTCCCATGGGAGGTATTCCGGGCATGTCCATCTGGAGGGAGGCCACGAGGAAGACCCAGGACACGCTGGAGAGACTATGTCTCCAGGCTGGTCTGGGAGCGCCTTGGGGTTCCCCCAGAAGAGCTGGACCATGTGGCTGGGGAGAGGGAAGTCTGGGCCTCCCTGTTCCAGCTGCTGCCCCCGTGACCTGATTCCGGATAAGCGGAGGAAGATGGATGGATGGATTGCATGTTGGAGTCATTAACAGAGAGTGATGGGTATAATTTCTAACTGAAAATCATATCTAAAGTAAAGTAAAGTACACATCAGAATTAATATTTTCTTCCTGGCACTCACTGACTAACGAGACTTACTACAATTGATGTCTTCAGGGCTTGGTAAACTTCCTAATTAGGTTCGTAAAATCGTCAAAAAGTCAAACATATGATGTGTGACACCCCCCTTCCCCATGCAAAATGACTATCTGTTATCTATTTAATGAGTCGCTGAACCTTTGGTAAGTTTTGCGATTGTCGGCATCCAGTAGTTATGTTACCTCCACCTTTAACCTCTACTCTGCAACTACCAATAGATCAATGAGCCTTTGTAGAAAAAAACAACGACCTCTGTTAAAATCTTTTTGCAGAGCTGCTTTTACATGCTCTAACTCATAAATGACAACTCATTTTTAGATAAGGTTTTTGTTTCTCCCCCACACTGTACATCTGTTTCTGCATTTGGAAATTTCCCCACATTTGCCCTCCCCCCCTTGTGCACATGTACACCATGTTAATGTATCACAAATCACACAGGATTCAAGGTGTTAAGCAATGAAACCCTGCTGAAGGTAACAAATGACCAGGCCTGTGCCACGCGATTTAGGATATCGGCTCTCCTTACTGGACTCCACTCTTTTAATCTTGGCTTTCCATCATGAATACCATGATGGAATACCATGATTGGTTCAGATACCGATATTCAAAGAAGATCTCCGGGGAGCAAACCTTGACTAGCAGAAATTCTCTAAGGCTCAAAAAGTCTGTATTCAGTGGAATTTATTGGCCAACAATGGAAGGAAGTAAACAACTCATCATCAATATCTTCATCCTCATCTTCTAGGTCCGATCATTTTACTTTGAGTTCATTCATCCCAGTTGGAATTTGCCATCTCTTTTATACAGTAAATTACTATGCTGTGGCATTACATCTATATAACAAATAGAATGGGTTAAATTGAAGCAATTAAATAGATTGGGTGATCAGGGGCATAGATAATACCCTCTAAGACCAAATAAAAACACTGGATGTGTAAATCACTCGCTGTTTAAACACACACACAGTATTCATTTGTGTAAATACCATAATTTAATTCATAAAAACTTTGCGGCAAATCTGTGCTGCTTCTATGCCATGAGTTATACACCCCCGCACACTGGGATCAGCCTGTGGTATTCATGTGTAGTTTATACATTTGCCTGGTGAATGCTGCTATCCCATGCATGAGTGCTCTTAATTAGAACAAATAGCCTTTATGTGGGATCGGAAGTTACTATGTGATTTGAATTACAACGAATCTTTGGACCTGCTTTAATGCTGTGTATGAATATAAGTTCATAGAAATAAACAGAGAATGATTTGCATGAGACAACACACAAGGAATGTCCAATGCATTCCTTCCTGTTAAGAATGATGCTCATATGTTGGCCACAGAGAGGCATTTAGGATTGTTCCAATTCCGATGTTACTTCTCCGTCACTTCCACCAATCCATGTTTTTTTTTAGGTGTTTTTGACTCACAGCCAGTTGTCCTTGTGTGGGTCACTTCCATGCTGGATGCCAATCTGTCACTGCCCCCTACCCGACACCTTGATTTGAGCCACAACGAGCCATTTGGTATGACTACTTCTTTCGCATGCTGCTCCCCCTCAAATGGTACATATTATGAAAAACATATACTGCAGACTTTGAAAGCCCGCAAGCTGAAGAAAACAGCATTCCGGCCCATTTTTTATGGGCTCCTCATGTCAGAAAACATCAGATTCAACAAGTGATTAAGATCTGGATTCCTTTCCTACACCATATCCACCAGCCTCATCTGATGGTCTTGACCCATGATTTGACAAGTCACTTCCAGAAGTTTTTTTTTTTTCCTCACTGCACACACAGCAAATAAATATAAGTATTTGTCCCCAATCAAGGATCATATTTTGTCTTTATCATTTTGCCCACATCAGAACTCATATTTTATTTTCTGAAAACATTTAATTTTTTTTAAATACCTGTTTATTTTTCTTTTGCCCCTCAACATAATTGACTACAAGACTGGAATTATAAACAACAAAATAAATGCATGAATCATCTGCATTAGTTATCTTACTTATCTATATTTATTTTTATATTTCTTCCCTTTGTACAGCACTTTAACAGAAAGTGTGATAATGATAGTAATAATAATAATAATAATAATAATAATAATAATAATAATAATAATAATAATAATAATAATAATAATAATAATAATAATAATAATAATAATAATAATAATAATAATAACATCTGCTATACTAATTCAAGGCTCATTATCCATCCATCCATTAGCGACCGCTTATCCTTCACATAGGGTCACGGGGATGCTGGAACCTATGTGAGCTGTTGATGGGAGAGAGGCAGGGTTAACACTTGACCAGTCGCCAGTCAATCGCAGGACCACATATAGAGATAAAACCAACATTCACTCTTTCATTCAGACAATAGGGCCGTCTTTCCAGTCACCCTTCTCCAAGTTTTTGGACCATGCGAGGAAACCAACACACACGAAACATACAAACTCCAGACATCATACCCATATATTCACTATCCTTCCTCTGTACATGACCGATCCATCTCAGTCTGGCTTCTCTGACCCTCTCTCCAAAGCATCTAACATGAGCTGTCTCTCTGATAGACTCATTTCTGATCCTATCCATCCTCGTCACTCCCAAAGAGAACCACAAGTTCTTTAACTCTGCCTCCTGTCTTTTCGTCATTGTCACTGTCTCCGAACCATACAGGATCGCTGGACTGTTGTCAGAGTTTTCTGCCTTGTCTTCTTCTTCTTCTTCTTCTTCTTCTTCTTCTTCTTCTTCTTCTTCTTCTTCTTCTTCTTCTTCTTCTTCTTCTTCTTCTTCTTCTTCTTCTTCTTCTTTTCGTTTAGGCTTTTCTCTTTCAGGGGTCGCCACAGCGAATCAACCTCCTCCATCTAACTCTATTCTCTGTATCCTCTTCTCTCACATCAACTACCTTTATTTCTCCCACTACGTCCATAAATCTTCTCTTCGGTCTTCCGAAGGACCTGGACCTCCTGCCTGGCATCTCCAATTCCAGGATCCGTCTACCAATATAGTCCCTATCCCTCCTCTGTACATGACCCAACCATCTCAGTCTGGCTTCTCTGACCTTCTCTCCAAAACATCTAACATGAGCTGTC
>CAAKHD010008426.1:0-11432 GCA_901007705.1 Fistularia tabacaria
GCACATGTTCTCCTCCAATAAAAGAAGGTATCGGTTCTGACCGCGCATTCCCTGGCAGTGAGACCGATAAGCTACAGAAAAAGCCCCCCTGCATCTACACACAATCGCACACACACACACACGCACACACACACACACACACACACACACACATGCATACACGCAAACAGCAGACCCAAGTCTTGTTCTAAACCCGCTTGCCGAAGCCTGACTGCTTGTTGAGAACAGCTGTACCTACTGCCACATTCTGCTGTCTGACAGCTCAGAAGAAGAAATGGTGTTTGTCTGGTTGGTCTGTTTTAAAGCCGACCACAACAAGGATATGTTGTTCTTCTCCTTAGAATAACGATATAAATATGTATTGTTTGTCAAGATGCTGTAGGGATGGGGAGACTAAAAGTTAAGTTTGGTTTGTGTATCAGTGGGCAAAAGTTTCTATAGACAGAATTTTTCAGTGATGATGAAACCCTGAGCAGCTGAACTTTCTTATTATTCATACTTATTTTTTGCTGAATGGACATTTTCTAACATTTGACAAATGTTGCTATGACGTTAAACCGTTTGATGTCAGATTCACATTCCATGCTGCTGTTTGTCACAGATAACTTGCGTATCCTGTGTTGACAGTTTAGAATGAATAAATATATAACCATCCCCCCAACTCAAATCTCAGTGTATTTCTACTATCTTACAAAAAGCCATCCTCAGTCCGGGGAAACGGAGAGCAAAAGAGAGGGAGAGCGAGAGAGAAAGAGAGTGAAAGAGAGAGAGAGAGACTTCTCATGCTTCTTCAAACGACATTGGTCACCTTATGATCACCAACTGACAGGGGAGCTGAGATCGGGTGGGATTTTCCAGTGTCTGACACTTTTATCTTTTGCCTACACTTACACTTGAATATCACACACACATATAGTACACACAAAACACGCACGCACACACATACACACACAAACACACACACACACACATACAAAACCACATTGACAAAGGCTCCCTAAAAAAAAAGAAAAGAAAAAAGAAAAAAAATAGGGCATCAAAAGTCCCGAAGGCGTAGAACTATATATTTTTTCAATAAATCTATTTTATTTAATTTTTTTTTTATTTTTTGCATAATCGAGCAAAAGAGATGGCGGGAGGGTAGAGAAAAGAATGCTGCAATTAAATTAATGCACACAGAAAAAAAAAGGTGGAGGAAGAGGAGTTTGAAAAAAATACTCTTTCACATGAGATTCGAATTATTAAAGACGATCAAAGAGATTAGATTTTAATTCTGTTTTTCCAGTCGTAGCACAGAAATTCAAACGAAAAAACACATTGTGGGTCCCTGTGGGTAAACCAAGAGACAAGTGGGGTGGGAGAGAGAGAGGCTGTGAGAGAGAGAGCTTCCCTCCTCCTCCTCCTCCTCTGCTCTTCCATGAGGAGAGAGTCTCCCATCCTGGTTGGAAGCGGTGGTGGTGGCGAGGAGACGATCATGCTTTTTCTTCAGGCTATATTGAAGAAAAGGCTGCTGCTTAAAGGTAAACAACAAACAAAAAATTACCTTTTCTTCTTCTTCCTTTTTTTCCTTCTCCTTTCTCTCTGTCCCTTCTACTTGATGCGCTTTTTCTCCGCGCTCTGCTGCCGCCACGTCGTCAAGACTGATTTTGCCAGATTCATGCTCTGGCCGGGGGAACGGGAGGTCAGTTGCCCTCGGCCTCCACTCCGTCACTGCGCTCGTGGGGAGCTGATGCTTCCTTGGACGCCACTCGTCTATGTGGTCATTTGTTGTCTGTAAGGATGTGTTTTTTTTGTTTTATTTTGCAGATGATTCAATTTTATTCACACAGAAAAAATCTGTATACATTTTGGAAGTTTTGCGTAGTAGTACGTTGAGTTTTACTTTACCTCTAACGAGGTTGTTCTGAATGACAGCCACAGTGCTGGGCTTGACGTCTTAATGCACTTACTGTCAGTGTTGAGTAAATGTGACCTATGAGGATTTGATATTCAAATCTCGGGTTTGAGTGATATTTTGGTGCAAAATTAACTTTTAACGCCATTGACAGTGAGGCCAAACTTTGGGATTACCAATCTAGTATGGTGATACTTTTCTGATAAGTAGCCAGGTCTTTGTGCGTCTTGATGCTTTTGATAATGTGATGTAGAGTGTCTTTAGGAATCCCTGTCTTTGTGAGCAGCTAATCGCCGCTATCTGATAATTTCATAAACCATTTAGTATTTGTAGAAGCATGCGGCTAATGTGTGGGATTGGCAGTGACCATCATCAATTACTTTTTTAACCTTATTCTTTGCCCATTTGGAGAATAATGACGCTTAATTGTGAGATTAGCAGTGAGTTGAAATGAGCCCATTGGTTTCATGTTACTTGGCATCTCTGTGTATTAGTATCAAGCTCCAATGAGACAATGCCACCCCCAAGTAGTCACTTGCATTTTTGTAAGATATTATTTTTAAGTGTTTCTAGATTATCAAATTCGCTCGAAAGGAAAATGATCTAAATTTTATTTTTTGTTTATTTGTATTCACAGATAACTTGGTTTTCAAAGCCAGGACATGGTGCTAAATAAAATAACACAGTCACATCTCTCGTCGTGATTTATTTCTCCAATTTCCTTGCGCACTCCCCGCATTTCCCCTCCCGTAGCGGGGCATTCATTGCTTGCCTCCTCTGGCTGTCTTTGCTCCTGTTTGTCGGGAAGAGACGCTCGCTTTCTCCTTCTGTCCCCTCTGATGATTTATTGATGAATTTGGGGATCCGTTGCTTTGAAGTGAAGCCCGGAGACGTGGCGCCAAGGCAGCGAATGGGGACAAAACGCCACCTACAGGCCTGTTAAGGCATGGTGTAGCCCACGCCGGGATTACCAGCAAAATAATAACAATCTGAGCAACCGCAGGAGGTGCATATTAAATTACGGCACCATTTGTGCTTGGAGGAAATAAAATTAATCACTGTCAAACTCACTTAATTAATTATTACTGGAGTTTTTCTTGTTGGTTTTATTTTTGTTTTTGGTTTTTTTTTCCCCTGCACGAGCATTAAGTCCCTGAATGTCACCTGGAATCGACAAGGATAAAAAAAGTGATGCTGACGCACCTAAGTCATCCTGACGATTTTTGGATGTGATGCCAGATTAAACAAAGAAAAGAAAAGGAAATACGCACTGGATATATTGAGTATTTCTAAGAAATTACATTTTAAAGCGCTTGCAGGCTACTTCAGAGGCTGTCCTTGAAGTGCCGTTAATTAAATTTGGGGACTTTTACTGATTCCAGCGCCTTTGGACAGAAAAACTTTATTCATGTATTTGGTAGGGAAGGGTGTTTAAATGGAAATGCCATCTCTGATCACTTTGAATAGTTGAGTGAAAGTATCAGTAACTGTAATAGCATTGTTGCAGTATCTCTACAGTGCAATAACAACGCAATGTCCTTTCTTTCTCTATGTCTTTCAAACATAACGATAAACGTATCTTTCAGCTCAGAAAGCTATCGTTCGGTGAAAATGCAATTTTTTAAGTGTGTCATTCATGTCTGTGATGGTAGGTTGTAAACAGGATTCATGTCATTGTCAGGGAAATTTTCGTGAATCCAAGCTCTGTATAGAGAACCGGATACAGGCTCAAAGGAACGCCAAGCAGGGTTGCATGGGTGGTGTTATATCAGTATAAGGATACTGGATGTACTGAGAGGTTTCTGTTCTGGTCAGGCTTCTCCTTTGCGTTTGTTTGCTCATGGTTGACATGGTACTTAGTAAATAACGTATAGCATAGTAAGCTATGTAATAAAAGCCTTCGTTTACCTGGTTTTTTTTATTGACTTTTTTTTACTTGTACAAATCAGCAGCAAGGTTGCGCAGTGGTTAGCACTGCACAGCAAGAGGTTCCTGGTTCGATTCCAACGATGGGCCTTTCTCTGAGTTTCATGTACTCCCCGTGTCCTCCCACAGGTCAAACACATGCAGGAGGTTATCTGAATCGCCTAAGTTGCCCCAATGTATAAATGAGAAAGTGAATGGTTGTATGCGTCTCTATATGGCGTGTGAATGGGAGAGTGAATGGTTATATGTCTTTTTATAAAGCCCTGTGATCGACTGCCGAGTGCTCCAGGTTGAACCCCGCCCATTACCCAATGACAGCTGGGATTTGCTCAAGCCCCCGTGGCCCTTGGTGCAAGATAAGCAGTATAGCTATTGAATTAATGAATGAATACTTGCACATTTCTGACTTTGGTTGTGACCCTGGGTTCTCGCCATGTTCCCCGTCTTCCTCCCACATTCCAAAAACATTCAGGAGGTTAATTGAATACTCCAAACTTCCCTTAAACCTATTGAGATGTTGTTACTATTTCGTAAAGGTATTATCGATGCAGCCAGGCTTTGAACATATATGAGTTTGATTTTGAATTTCTTTTCAAAATTGTTAATCAGATTTTTGATGCAGTTTCATTGTTGCCACTCAACAGGAAATCAGATTTCTGCTGCTCCATGGTCAGATTAACGAAAAACTGGCACACTAGTTCTTCCAGATCATGCCTGAGCTGAACCATCTTTTATTCTCACTAGAGTTTCGACACAATTCACCCTTTAGGAAACGTCCCAACAGTTAAAAAAATCGCAGTGGGCTGATTCGCAACATCATTAAAGTTTAAAGTTTTGCGGCAGGGTCTATTGTGATGGGGCTGTTTCTGACACAGTTCAGGCCAGCTGGTAAAAAAAAAAATCCTCCGGCAAGACAACGGGAAGTGATTGGTTGTTCGACCTGCTGGAAACCAGCTCAGACTTTCAGTGTAATTAGAATCAAAATTATTCATCTTTTTTTTTTCTTCTAAAACCCTCTGAAGTGTCTGAAACTCCCCCCTCACTCCTGACACACTTCCTCCCTCAGACTGCATCTGACCTCTTTCTGTCTTACATTCCCAACAGCATCTTTTCTTTTCCTCTGATTCCCAATCCAACGCTCCCCGACTGAAAACCCAGCAGTGATGTGAAGAACAAATAAACACCCATCTTGCACCCATACTGCAATCTCTAAAATTCAATTTTAGATGGTTCTTTTTTTTTAAATGAAAAGAAAAAAATCAGTCTTGGAATATATAAAATGGGAAATATTAATAGATGTAGTTTATTTGCATATCTTATTTTCAACTTAGTATGCAAATTAAATAATTGTTTCAACTTTGATATTAGGTCTATATCAAAAAATAAATTTCAAGAAAAATTAGCAATGAAAAGACTGGCTTCGAATTATGGAAAAACTATAAAAAGATCAATCTGACTTAAACAAGAAATTTAAGAAACAAAATGACGGGAAATCAATTTGCATTTAAAGCCTGTAATCATAATTCATGAAAATGAATTTAAATAAGTATGGATTATAAATATCCTCAAGGAAAACAATTTGGGGTTTTTTCTAAACCAAAAGAAGGAATCAAGAAATCATCTTAGAAAAATACTAAAATCAGCTTTATTTTTAAGATCCCCTAAATTTGTTTAAGAAATGAATAAGTGGCAAGTGATTGTGAAAATTTCTTTATTAACAGTGAATATATTAAAGATAATATATACATAGTGTTAAGTTAGTTCCATTTAGACATTCCATACTTTTATTAAGTTGAAATTAAACTGAATTTAGTGACAGTTAAACTCAGTTTCCAATCTGAATATTCGAAACAACAATATTTTATAATCAATGTTTTACTTTTTTCCTGTTTTTTTAATCAATGGATATAGTTTTTTTATACCTTTTTTTAATTAATTTTTGATACATTATATCTCATCCGAAATCTGAAGTCTGAAATCTTTAACCTCACTATAATGTCTCTCCTTCTCCAACAGTTTTCCTCTCTCTCTCCTTTTCTCTCTCTCTCCCTCTGTCCTTTCCGTCTTCCCTCCTTCCTTCCTTCCATCTCTCCTCCCTCTCAGCGATGCAGATGCACTTTCTTTGATTTTGTCACCAGAGATTAATTAGCACTTTAAGGAGTCCTATTTATACCTCTAGTCAACAGGGGGGAGGGTGGGGGGGGCAGTTAAAGACTATGAAGGTTAGGAAATGTTGGAAAACACAGTAAGTGAAAAAAGAAATACTTGGCCAGTAGAGAAAGAAAGAAAAAGGGAGAAATAACATGAAGATGAGAAAAAGGCCAAGAGAGACCAATAGTGTGAAAATATAGTCAGAGAGGAAAAAAACAACAAAGAGAAGATGGCACGATGATGAAGAGGAAGAATCAGGAATAACACATCATCTTAATATTAAACGACCCATTCACTTTTTTCCTTTCTGTGCATCAAGTAAGAGCACCGATATGTGTGCGATAATGAGTATGGAATAAGGCTTGATCGACATATTATGAATTTGTTTATTTACATCACCACTTGTTATTTTTTGACAACATATTTTTTGATTATCATGTTTTTCTTAAGATATAAATTTAGACTAATTGACAGCTTATTACCATCTATAAACTTTGATTTCATTAACTTTAATTCTTTTTTTAATCAATTATTTCATTTATTGTTCATTTGGTTGGGACAGTGCATGTTAATGAACACACATGAGAACCATGAATGTAAAACACAGCTCTCCGGGTTGTAGCCTTTGGTCAATTGCATCCGTTGTCCCACACTCGTACACACAAACACACTCTCATTCTTCCTAATCTATTGTACGTGATTTTAGTGGTAGGGGAAACCGAAGCACCCAGAGCAGACACGAGGAGAAGTTGTAAACTCTACAAGGAAAGGCCCTATCCGATCAAACCTGGGACCTTCTAGCTGTGAAGCGCTAGCGCTAACCACTGTGCTATCGTGCCGCTCAAACCCATCACTGGTCTTAAAACTATTTTCAAAGTGAGTCACAGAGTTTCACGACTATTGTGCCTTCTGTTTTGTTGTCAAGCGTCAGCTGTGGTTTTATTGACATTAATAACGGCTTTATACACCAACAGGTATTATTGAGGCTCTTATAAGCACCCAGTGATGTCTTATAGCCAACACTGATCATGAATATTGTGCTTTACCAACAGTGTGCAAAAAATTGTGCTTATTAACTATTTATAGCTGTTATATAATGCTATCAGCCTATTGTATCAGTTTAACACCTCAACTGCCTTCTGGATTTGTTTAATTGATATTTCACCAGCTTTATTTTCAACTATCTTCTTTTTTTTAAACTTGACATGCACCTTCAAGTACATGAATCAGGGAGTACAAAACGAAAAAATGGGGGGTAAGAAGCCTTCACTCTATAGCTATTTATGTTAAATAGTAATGTTTTATTTGTTCGGCAGCTAAGTTGTTTGAGAAACACCTGAAACTCATCAGAAAATGCAGACACCTAGTAATGAGGATGGTGCCAGTGCCGGATGTACCATATTTAATATTTCACACACATTACAAGGAACAAACAAACCCCGCTGGGGAAAGAAGTTACTTTACCCTCTGACACTTAAAATTCCGTCCGCCTGCAAAATCCCAACGAAGCGTCAGCCATTAGTACGCAAACTGACAAACAGCTGAAAATTATTAATGGGTTTTGGAATGGAAGACGTCTAGGAGGATCAGCACTATTGGTTCTATACTGGAAGGTGTGTGTGTGGAGGGGGGAGGTTCCCCCTGGTCCAGATCCATTATATCAAATGCAAGTCAGCACTTCCTGCTCTCTGTTCATTAGCAGCTTAAAAATGATTTCATTTTCTGTGTCTCACACTGACAGGAGTAAGACGACATTCCGACGATTTAAATACTTCTCCTTTTTTTAATGTTTTTTTTTTTTCTTGACTCTTTTCTGTGCATGTGAAAAGATGTAAAGAATAAAAAAACTAAAAAGATAATCATAAAGAGAAAATTTGAGGGGTACAAAGGATTCCTGATTCCGTAACAAATGAGAAAAACCTTAACAGAAACAGAGTTGTATTTATTTATTTACTTATTCATTCATATATTTGTAATCCATTTGACCAGTTTTTTGAAAAAAACTAGTCCTTTTTATCGTTGTTGACCAGATGTCGAAATGATGGTTCCCCATCTTGAGTGAAAGTTGGTTGAAGGCATTATCGACATTTTGGCCTAATTTGTTGCTCGAAGCTGACACGTTTCTTTTATTCTCTCTTTTTTTGTGTGTGTTTCTTTATGCAATATCATCATCTTTTACCTCCAAAGAAAAAATAAAGTTGAAAGGAACGCTGTGTTTGTTCTTCGTCTTTGAGAACATTCTGTTAAAAGGCTTCTGGGCAGAACAAGAATTAATTATTGGGGAGAAAGAAGGGGAAATAAAAAATGATGCGGGGCTGCAAAAACTAAAAAAAAAAAAAAAAAGTTACAAAATGAATAACTTATTCAAGTCACAATCTAATGCAAAAATATGGAAATAAATGATCAGTGTGTTGGCAGCAGAAATGATGATAATTTTTAATAATAGTGATAATAAAGACAATGGTAGTGATAATGATAGTAATAATTATACAAGTAGCATTTCCTGATATCCATTCTCAGATAGGTAAATGACAAATGAGGTAGTTGCTGATTTCTTCAGGTAACCTTTGCTGATTCTCTGATTATCACATGCTGATTTTCTGACCATTCAATCCAGATTTAATGGTATTGTGGTAATTTTTTCACACATTTGAAAATTCACTTTGACATCAAGTTGACATTGCTTTATGATGAAACTTATTTCAGTGAACTTGGTTTAAAAACTAAAAACAAAAAGGCTATTAATTTGTGGCACATTGAAAAGGAATGAGTCTAATAGGCTAATGCTTGTCTCTATGTATAATCTATAGCAGAAACAGGGATTGAGATTAAATCTCATCAGCGGCAGGAAAGAATCCGGGTTCTTGGCGTCTTGGTTTCTTCAAATCTCAGGTTCCACTTTCATCATCTTCTATTCGGGGCAAACTTTCCTCCTCCAGTCATCGCTCTCATCGCCGTCTGTGCAAAGAACAAGTTCAAATGCCTCTCTTACCAGACTCCTGATTTTGGGACAAAGGAAAGACCAAAGGAGCCAGAGGGTGAGGGGTGGGGGAGGGGAGGGGGGGCGAATCAGGGAGGAGAGAGTGACAGGTGCAGGCTCCAGCACTGAGCCAGCGTTCCACCAGGAAAAGAGGAGAACCAGATTTGGGCCTGATTTACATTTCAAACCTGCGAGTTGTCTTTTTGCCTGCAATGCCAGAATTCTGTTCCTTTCCTTTCCTTTCCCCTCCTCTCCTCTTCTCTCCTCTCCTCTCCTCTCTTCTCCTCTCTTCTCCTTTTCTTTCCTTTCCTAGCCTTACCTTCTGTCTTTTTTTTTCTAATCTTGTTCCACTTCCGGTTTTAACTCTTTTTCTTTTAGATGTTCGATCTCAAAATGACACAAAAGGAGCACAGATGGGCTAATCAGACTAGTTGATGCCGAGTCAGTAATTGATATGTGTGATTGGAAATATCCAGATTATACGTAACAATTGCGAAATATTCCAGTCGTTAATCCAGACTTCATAACTTAACGCTAAACATAAACAATCATTTTTAACTGTTTTTCCAAAGTGAAGAGGAAATAACATTTTTATTCCACTGTCTAGTGTGTAATGTGGGTGTTTGACCGTTCCGCTCCAATTTTGTCCTCATGTGAGGACATTGTATTCTTCATTGCCATTCCTTTGCGAATATAATGCAAATTAAAAGGAAAATGAATTTATGTAACATGTTGTTACACTGGATGCTGCCTGGTGGAGTGAGGACTGTAATTTTTGGGTGGAAAAATGTTTTCAGTTAAATGAAAAATAAAAGAAAAAAACTCTGATTTTGTTAGAAATGTACAGCAGTTTGTGGTGAAAAGTATTTGGCCAAATAGTTCCTGTCTTTCTAAATTCCAGTCGTTCAGAGCTCATGCAGAGCGAGATCTGTCTCATATCAAAAGTGACTTTTGTCTCATTTGGATTGGGTCTTAGAGAGCAGCATCTATTTTACATAGAGGGACAACTATCTTGGGTGACATGGCTTTTACAATTATAGATGAGTCCATCAAGGAGAGGAGGTTCTCCAGAGCAGCATTACTCCGTTTTTATAATGATGAACTGCGCGACAGGTCTAGAACAGCAACTGTCTTATTCCATCTCTAAGAATGAAATCCCTATCATCTGGAGCAGCATCTGTGTCATCCCTAGCTCAATCTGTTTTTCTAGAGCGGCTGTCACGACTGCTTTGTTTCGGTGAGCAGAGGGATGACTCCTCTGCTGCAGTTTGTCAGGAGGATGGGGCCTGGGTTCTTCAAGCTGGCCACATTTGTTTACTATGTTCTGTACTGATTCTATGGTCAGAAAATTACAAACAGCAGACCTATTTGATGATCCTTTGTGTCCTTTGGATGATTTCAGAATCACTTGGGTTTTTCACTTCTGACTGACCTATTTTTTGACATCTTATTGTATCTTTATTCCTCAACTCTTCGGTTTATCCATTTTCTTCTCTGCTTGCTCTGTGGGTGCAAAGCCACACCTGAGTGAATGCAAATGCTCAGCAGGGGGCAGTAGAAAGACTGGTAGGATCTAGGGGGAAGGGGGAGGCTTTTAATCTTACTTCTCAGAAATTGCATTTTCTACAAGTGATGAAGAAAACAAATATAATGGATTATATATTATTTTTATTAATGTCTCAGTTATTTTGTTGTTGTTTTTTTCATTTGACAGAATAAAGAACCCCTCAAATTAATTGCATGCCACCATGAGAAGATAAAAAACAAAAAAAATGAAGAAAGAAAAAAATAAAACTTACAATACTTTTTTCTTCTAAATACATAATCAATATATACATTCCTTTAATGTTATAAAAAAAAAATTCTACCATGGTACAACAAGCCTGATATTCTAGGTTCCACAGCGTTTGAATCAACTCTTCTTCTCCACTATCAGTCACATGCTGCACTGCACCTGCTGACATTTGAATGCGCCATCTTTGTCTAGACAGCGAGATGTGGAGTGTGTGTGTTTGTGTGTGTGTGTTTTCATTATGAGGTCACTTTTTTCTGTATCCCCCAAGTTTCTCTCTCATCTCTGTCTATGTGTGTGTTTGTGTCCCCGTACTGAAAAATCACATAGCTCCTTCGTTTGTCACTTCAAAGTACTTACCCATAATCCTCGGAGTGCAGATTCATTTGCACTTGAAACCAGCGAAAGCGAGACAGCGCGCTGGGGGTGCAAAAGAAGACACTAAAACAAGATGAGAGACACTGACCAAGTGTCAAGATGTACAAGATAATATGTGATAATGATTATCTTCTGTGTGTGCGTGTGTGTGTGTGTCTGTCTGTCTGTCTGTGTGTGTGTGTGTGTGTGTGTGTGTGTGTGTGTGTGTGTGTGTGTGTGTGTGTGTCTGTGTGTGTGTGTGTGTGTGTGTGTGTGTGTGTGTGTGTGTGTGTGTGTGTGTGTGTGTGTGTGTGTGTGTGTGTGTGTGGGTG
>CAAKHD010008426.1:11452-36834 GCA_901007705.1 Fistularia tabacaria
AACAAAAAAAGCGGGCCAGAGAACTTGATGTATACTATTCATATTTGTGTGTGTGTGTGTGTGTGTGTGTGTGTGTTTGTGTGTGTGTGTGTGTGTGTGTGTGTGTGTGTGTGCGTGTGTGTGTGTGTGTATGTGTTCATAGGAGCAGGCTGCCAGGACACATTTTTCCTGACTGCCTGTTTTGCCTGCTTCCATCTCTGCTCCGTCTCTCTCTGTTTGTTCTGTTTTCTCCCCTTTCAGAGCCCAGAGGCAAATTCTCAGAGGGACCCCCTGCAAACACACACACACACACACACACACACACACACACACACACACACACACACACACAGAGCACACTAACAAAAGCAAACATGCACACACTCACTCATACAGGCCAAAAAAGAAGGACACGTGCACATTAACAAAAAGACTATCTCTAACATGCACCCACACACATACACACATACACACACACCTATATATAAGCAAAATACATTTCAAATAACATCATATCACTGATTATATTTGCACTTCAATGTCATTAAATATTTATTTTCAGTTTAATATCACCATCAAAGAAAATGAATAAATCTTAACAATTATATAGATACATTGTGTGTGGCTATGTATTCTACTTTATATGTTTTACATAAATTTAAATGTATCACAAAAATCAGACTAATCAGTGATTTTAAAAACTATGATCCTGTCTATTATTATTATTATTATTATTATTATTATTATTATTATTATTATTATTATTATTATTATTATTATTATTATTATTATTATTATCATATTATTATTATCATATTCTTACAAGTATTAGTATTAGTATTAGGTAATTGCAGTTATTGCTCTAAATTTATGTATTTTAGTTTTTGGTCAAGAAAAATCAAAAATCAATAGGATTTTGAAATGAGGAGCAGACGACTACATGTTATCATTTTAAGAATTGATTGCTGCTTGTTTGAGTTTCCCCTTTCTGCTCTCCCCTGTTGAATGGATGAGGCACACTGCTGCCTACTGCTGGATACAAACCTCATCGCATTATAGAATGCGCAATATTTGTGTCAGCAATGACAGGACGTAGAAACAGATCAAACCCCGTGGCGGGTGGAAAGAGACTCATCCATTGTCAAAGCCTTGTCTGAACAAAAAAAACACACATGTGTAGAAACTCATACCCAACCATGCACCCATACACGCACACATGCATACACTCAAACGTGTGTGACCCACTTTTTCCAACATGTTTACAACTACTACACCCCAACACAAACAAATGAAGTGTCAGTTTGCACACATTTTTGTCTCCCATCATATTGATGTGTTTCACAGTACATATCATAAATTCCCCTTAAATCTAGTGGTATATAATGAATTAATGTAAATTTGACTTCACCTTTGAAATTAATTTCAAAGTCCACTCAAATTCTTCACATTATCAAAATAAATTTCTATGATATTTTTGTATAGTTATGTACCATATGTATTGGTAATGTTCTACTGCAGCTCCGACTACTCCTACGTATCAAATGAACTGCCCTGCTTTAAGTTTAAAACTGGCACCACGGACATTCACAGCTTGGCCATGCCATGACATAAATGTTATGATGGGATGTAAATTATGTAGATATGATGTCAGGGTCAATGTCAAAGAATTTGTTTTATTTCTTTGATTTTCAACAGCAAAACATATGCAAGATTGATAACTGAGAGGATATACAAAATAAGTTTGTTTGTGAATGTGTTACCAATCATGAACACACACACACACACACACACACACACACACACACACACACGCACGCACGCACACACGTCAAGTTCAGGTTTGCCCTAAGAGCCCTCTAGTGTCCAGTTCGTGTGCTACTCCTGTTGCACTGTCAACACCTGTGGCACTGCTGACAGTGGAAGCAAACGGGAGCTGTCCTTGGTGCTGAAAGAGCTCGGGCTGCTCCCCCTTCAGCCGAGTTGTCAATACTAGCGACTCTGTCAAAGCTGCACATACACAAAAACACACAAGCATACACACACAAACACAAACACAACATCATCAACGGATGGTATCGATAGGTGTATAATGGTGCTGTCTGTGAGTTTATTTTCTATACACAAAGTTATCATAAACAATATGACTTGCTGAGATCATTCAGACTCTGCATCAAAAACAACTTATCACATATCCACACTCATGCACACATATGCTTTACTAGCTTGTAAAGTGGGGTGTACACATCAGTATATCCCCACAATGTATTGGCAAATATATCTTGGTATATGTATTGATATTTAATTTTGAAAACCTGTCATTGACGTCTGAAATATGGATTAATATGTGCTGCAGTTTATACAATCACTTTTTTCGCCCGTATTTAGTGGAATGCAAATCATTTTTTCTTCCCTTGCACGCTATTTTATTGTCACCTAAGTCCTGGACAGGAAAAAAATCTCTTTACTCATGAATGTTCCAATGTAACAGGCCAATTAATACAAAACAGCCACAATGTCAAAGAAAATACAACCTTCTTTTTTTCTTCTTGCTTACAATTTTCTATGATCACTAGATCACAAGTTTTTGCCACTTAAAAAAAAACCAACTAAATAAAAAATTGACAGGCATCTGTTTGACTGAAATTAGAGGGAAAATATAGAGTATGTTGATTAATGCTTACAACATGTTAGAGTCATTCATTTTATACACTTTGATTGCTTTGAAATGAAGCTGCCAAAGACACAGGCTGATCATTGGCTTTTTTTCTTCCCTTTTTGGTAGAAAAAGCTGCGGCGAGACTTTGCTGCTATTTTGGGATTTCAGCTCCAAAACCTAACACGTGACAGTGAAAAAAACAAAAGAGAAAGAGAGAGAGAGAGAGGGAAAGGAACTGACAGGAAGATGATCTGATTTAATAGTTTCTTGATGAAATCAGAAACACGGAAGAAGCTTAGTATCCAGAGGAGAAGACTGGTGTCCACATGAATGCTGATGTCATCACCCTTAATTCAATTCCTAAATGAACCATTTTTTATGCTCATGTTTTACTTTTTTTTTTCTCAAATAATGTACTCAGTGACATTAGTTGTATCTACTGATTTGCATGGTAATATTATTGATATCTAGCAAATGTCAATGGAGTCATGAATATATAACATTCCAAAGTGGTAAATGTATGTCAATCTTTTGTTGACTTAACATTTTTTTATGTTCACATCTGGTGACTTGAATGACAAATTAAAGTATCAATAATTGAGAAAAATCAAGTATTTCAGACAGAGGGTATTCAATGGTTCTGAATGAAAACACAACAGCAGGACTGAACTGCTTTTTGTCTTTATTTTTAATTTCTAAATTTTATTATTAGCAAAAGAGAAATATATCAAGTAGCTTATAATGCAATAATTGATAAGGCAATAAACCCCTTTTTTCCAAATTTAAAAGCATCATGTTTTGTATTCATAGGTAAAATGTTGCATTTAAAAATAACACACAAAGTGTTTCCAGATAGCCAATGGGGAAAGAGATAATACTGTTTTGATTTTTTTTTTAAAGATGTTTCATCAATATTCCCTCTTTCTTCTGCCACTTTATCTCTTGTCTTTACAAAAGCACTGAGCGCGGAACAACCAAATGGTTTCTAATATTGATCTGTGACATCATTCAGTGCTTAATTCATTATTACACAGAAAGAGGAAAGTTTTAATCAGCCTCAGATTCACATTAAATGAAACGAGAAGGGATTCAAAAAAAAAAGAAAAAGGGTTTTGTGAGTCACTGGCATCCAGCGTTCGACGCCTGGCAGCTTGGAGGGGCTGAAAAGCCTCCACTGATGTGAAGATGTGGGTTTGAGCTGTTTGTGGAGAATCTAGGTCAGACGGCACTGGGCGAGCGACATCCACCCTTAGTTGACTAAGAGAGAGATAGCAATGTGTGCATGTTCACGTGCGCGTGTGTGTGCGTGCACTAATTCCTGACTGCATGTAAATGTGCATCGTGCATCACCGCATAACTGTGTGATTTTATTTTGATAGCTCTGCTCAGATATATATATATACACAGATATATATATATATACACACAGATATATACACAGATATATATATATATATATATATATATATATATACAGATGTTGTATTTTTCTATTTGCTTTTAAAATGTTCATGTTTGTGCTGCAAATGAAAATAGCTTTTATTGTGCAAATTAACTAAACAAGTAGCTGGAAATGTACACTGATCAGCAAGAATAACTGTCATGGATTTTCTAAGATCAGGAAGAAAGACGAAATTTAGCAAGTTCATTCAAACCTGCAGAATAAATAGCAAAAACAAATAATGAATGCATAGATAAATAAGCAAATTAGTTAAAAAAAATACACGCCAGTGTAGAAGAGTAATTTCCTGTAATTAGGGGAAATTACCTAAAAACCTTGCAAGAAAGTATCCAGAAAAATAGCTAAAAAACACAGAAGAAGAGTCCAAATTTAAATATGATTTATCTTAAAGTCAATTTAAACACAGAACTATATTCAAAATTTAAGTGGCCTGAAAATGACTCCAACCTAACCAGAAAAAACCTGCAGAGACCCAAAACAATACATTCAAGGGAGTAAAAAATTACCTCGAAAGGTCAAATAAGTACCTCAAGTGGCAAGAAATTACTTTGAATGAGAAAGAAACCAACTAAAAATGGAAAATAAAGGTGGTCACTAACCGGCAGACATAACTGTTTCCAAAGAGTAATGAAAATGTAAACAATTACCATTATCAATCTTTGTTATAAATATCCAGATTTGGAGGCAAATGGTCTATTTGAATATCAAACTCAATCCCTGCCAATATTCAAGAGCAGGAAATGTTTGCAAAGCTCAGAAAAATCTGATTCTCTATCCACCAGCACAACAATTTATTTTTGTTCACGTTTTTGGGTGACATAGTAAAATGTATTTGATCAATATGCAATAGAGCAATAAAGTCACCAGTTAAGGCATTTTGCATAATGACTTTGAATACTTCTAATGTTTTTCATAAATTTGACATACAGAATTTACTTACAGAAACAATGAACGTCAGCTGATTTCACAGTCGAGCATCTGATCCAGGAATCCAGAGTCAGCCAGACTGGAGTTGTAGTGACACTTGAATCAGCTTGACCCCGTCTGTCCTCAGGGACCGGGAGTATTGATCATCCACAATAAGTAATAATGTGTTATTGATTTGTTATAAAGAGCTCTTTTCACATCCCTGGGGTATTAAAGGCACAGAAATGGCAAACCCCTTGCTCTGCTTCTCTTTACAATGTATGATTATCTCTCTCTCTCTCTCTCTCTCTCTCTCTCTCTCAATGCATGCTGTAGGTCTTTCTCCCCTCGTTCTCTCTCTCTCTCTCTCTCTCTCTCTCTATCTCTCTCTGGAGGGGGGGACTGTGCAGTCGTAAACGTAAGCGCCAGTCATCTCTTATCATTGCCACTGTGCACCCTAAGCGCTCAGCAGTCCACATCTCCCTCTCTCTCTCACTCCCTCTCACTCTCTCTCTCTCTCTCTCTCTCTCTCTCTCTCTCCTCTCTCTCTCCTTCACTCCTTCATCTCCACACTCTTCTAATGTCTCTTTAGCCGCCTCTTGGTGGATGTTTCTCTGATCGGGGGAAAAGAAAACTCAATGTCTGCTGTCATGTTTTGTGGTTTGAGAAGGGATGTCGGGGCAAACAGTGTTGGTGAGTATGGGATCTTCTTTTTTTTTTAACTATATCATTCATTTTATTCATTCTTTTTTCCTGGAGATGAAAAAAACAGTGTTCGGTTCCTTTTTGCTTCGGTGGGATTATGAACGACATAACCCAGAAGTCACCTGTCACTCAACCTTTGCGACTGTTTTAGTGTTCTGCGGTTAGGTTGCGATAGGTGGCGTTCTTTTCTTTGTGTGGGCTTTTCCTATATTTCATTTTGTTTTTCATTATTTGTCTTTTTTTGAAGGAGTGTTGAATTTTGTCCTGTCGACTTATGTTTGTCCATGTCCCAGCAGATGTTTTATTCACGGCTAACGTTAACCTTAGAAGGTTGGATTTTAAGAAATCAAGTTTTGGGGCAGCATTGACTTCAGTGTTGCAGTGATGAATATTAGTAGGTGTTTCTTATAAAATGCCTGTGGAGCACATATAATCACCCCTCCCAGTTTCTCTGCATGAGGGACAACCGCAGGACAACCGTTTTTGATCAACAGAGAAAATTTCACTGTTTTTTATTGATAGGCTTCATTTTAATTTGCCTTGAAAAATGTGAAAAAATTTGAAAAAATTTTCTTCAAGGAAACTAGATAAGAAATTAAAATAATTAGATTGAGGTTGGTGACGAAAAATAGGGTTTTGGAGTGAAATATTGGTGTTTATTCAAAACTGTTGGGTCACCATCTTTGTTAAAATAAAGACATCAAAAGCTGATTTATTTTCTTTTTTTTTGTCTCCAGTAGTTCTCAAATCTTGCCATTCCAATTGGACACGATAGATTTGACAACGATTGGATGTGGCCTGCATGACTGAGAACCTTCAAGGAAAACGTTTGTTTCCCTGGTAATTTCATACTTTACACTTCTCTCATTGCACTGAGAAAAACAACCAGCCATGATCTTCCTCCAGGTATACCTCAAAGTATTTTATTTCCGCTACCCAGTCTAACAAGTTACAAAGAATATATGCTAAAAACTAGTGTAAATCCCTGCTGGTAAAAAGACCTTACACCGTGACTTACCGAGCATGAAAGGTGCCACATGACCCAACCCCTTCAACTGGTTGGTCACCCTTCCAATATGCCCCGTCCAACACCCCTGGCGTCAAACTCTATAACAAAAATGACAAATATGCACTTGTACACTCTTATGATGAATAAATCCAGTACAAAATTAGAACTTGTATTATACATACAGTATTTTCTTCATATAACTATCCATTTTGCTTGTGTTGTTGCATTATAGAGATGCAAAATAAGGCATTGCAATTGCTATTCACCTTTATGCTCTGGATTCTATTAGTTTATTTGAAATGCTGAAATAAAATTGCTTTTATCCTGGAAGTAGAATTTAGGTCATTCAGATCAAGAAAGCAACCGATGCACCGTGGAAATCCATGCGAAGAAGAATTTTTAAAAAAAAAGCTCAATTAAAATATACAAAATCATTACAGCCAGGCTTAACTCTCCTGAAAGGAATTTGTTCATTTAATTATTCCAAGGGAATTTTGTTACTTCTCCAGTTGTTTGTTTATTTGATTACGGAAACTGTCAGTCAAATTCCCGTAATGATGAATGTGATTAGCCGCCTCTGTAAGCAATTAATCGGCGAAAACAAAAGCAATGGGGAGGTTTTTTTTGCATTGTTGTTCATTGTTTGTTTGGGGTAATGCAACTGTCACACGAGACACTTTCAGGAATTTGAACATCTTAAGAAAAATAGATTCATAAATGAGCAAATTAATAAAAACATTCATCTATGAATCATCAGAGTAAAATCAGCTGCTGCCAACATGTCCCTCTTAAAGCCAGAACAAAAAACATATTGTTTAAAGTTAAAGCTTTATCTGAGTGGTTGCCATTTTAAGGGGAACCTGAATTGTGATAAATCAATTTGTCTTTTTCTCAGTGTTTTAGCAACCCCTAACAGTCACTCGTCTGATCTTGGGGCTTATCACTGCTTGAAGAAAAAAATAGTGCATTAAATCATTAATCAAAAAAAAAAAGAAACTAACAGAGGGAAAAAACAGTAAAATGGTGAACAACAATGGGCCTGTCACAACTTTGACTTTCAGCGTTACCACACCGCTCATGCTCAGAATTATGCATGTTGTCACCGGATGTCCTTCATCACAGGTTGAGCACATAAAATGAGCAGGGACTCAAAATAGTCAAGCCCCAGGATTCATGTAATTAACTTTATAATGTATATTAATTCTCATCACTTCTGCTCAGTATCACCAGTATCTTAATTATTTTATCAAAGCTTTATTTTAGCAAACATATTGAGTAAACTGGTTGTAAGCTACAGTACATGTGATGATGGAGAATTGTGAGTTAATATCATGGTGCTTTCAAAAACAAATCTGAATGGTAAAAAGCCGTTTATTGAAATTTGGAATTTTGAAGAACTGACAGACAAATGTTTTCAAAATTATAGCATGCCAACGCAGTGATTAGTGCTTCCACCTCCCAGCAAGAATGTCCCTGGTTTAATCCCCACAGGGGGATTGGAGTGGAGTTTGCATGTTCTCGCTGTGTGTTTGGATTTCCAAGGTTCACTTCTCTTGTGCAAGAGAGACCCTAAGTTGCTCAGCTGTGAAAATGAAGGAGGGAGTGGTTGTTTGTCTTCATATGCGGCACTTTGATTGACTAGTGACCAGTCCAGGGTGAACCCCACCTCTCGCCCAATGAGAGCTGGGATGTGCTCAAGCCCCCTCAAAACACTTCATGCAGGGGTATAGATAAGTGGTAGAGATAATGAATGAATTGATGTTTTAAGATTATTATATGCTGAGGGGATTCATTTTAAAAAGGTGAAGAATAAAACTTCATGAAAATGTTTTTTTTCCATCTTTTTTGTAAAAGCATCATGCAGCATACAAATATCTTTAAACCATAGTTCAACAGTAAAGATAATGTTTTTGAAAAAAAAAAAGAAAGTGAATTTGATGCAATTTTTCCAACCCTAACAGAGCTCCATTGCCGATTATTCCAGATTACCAGCCCACAGACATAAACTAAAATGAATTCGATGTTACATCTACTTACAATTTTTACAGCTCTGTGTTTTCATAGCCCTTTGTTCACTTTGTTAGAGTGAAAATCTTGTGATTCACAGGGTGGTCCAGTCCTCTCCAGCCTTGGCCTGGCTCTCTCTTCACTAATTCACATATTGATCACGAATCAAAGAGGTGTCAGCTTGATCAGAAAACCAGCTAATTATTGTATATCCTGCAGAGCTGCAGCTCAAGCACTGCTCAGGTTCCGACCATGTGACTTATTAATGAGCCGATGTCTTCCTCACCACAAAGCCCACTTACCTCCCATTTTCATCTTTCCACTCCCTGTGTCCCCACCCCCACCCCTAGCCCATGCACCCTGTTAACAGAGTTAACAGGGCCTGCTGTCCGATCCTCAGTGTTGAGGTTTTTTTTTTTTTTTGGCAGGAAAAAGTGAAGCCGAACTTCAAAGCAGGTTTTGATGTTCTCTCCTCGGTTCTTCTCCGCACCTGCCAGATTTCTCCTCTTCTTTTTCTCCTCCGTCTTTCTCTCCTACCTGGCTGTGATCCATTTCTGTCTTGTTAAAGCCATCCTTTTGATAGCCGAGTCATTTTCAGGACATTCGACTCTTATCAAAGTGGACTTAGTGAGATGATGCACCTGAAAGCTGAAAAGCAGAAATTGTGTGAATAAGAGAGTTGCATCCATCTATCAATTGGCAATTTGTGTCTGGATTTATCTCTATTATATATCATATTTTCCCTATCTATCTATCTATCTATCTATCTATCTATCTATCTATCTATCTATCTATCTATCTATCTATCTATCTATCTATCTATCTATCTATCTATCTATCTATCTATCTATCTATCTATCTATCTATCTATCTATCTATCTATCTATCTATCTTTCCATTTATCTATCTGTC
Source organism: Fistularia tabacaria (assembly GCA_901007705.1). Taxonomy (NCBI): domain Eukaryota; kingdom Metazoa; phylum Chordata; class Actinopteri; order Syngnathiformes; family Fistulariidae; genus Fistularia; species Fistularia tabacaria. Next base: position 21,089 of record CAAKHD010008426.1, read on the forward strand.
TGTCTGCCTCTCTTTCCGTCCATATCCATCCCCCCGCCCGCCTGATGTGTCTCCATCCATCCATCCATTCATCCATCCATCCGTATATTGTTATTAGTTTTATAGTTTTTCTATTGATGTAACATAATGTTATGTTATGGAATCTATTTCTAATCGATTTTAGTGGAACATATATTATTCCATTCTATATATTTTTTTTAGATTCTCTTCTGTTTGATTCTAATATGTGAATTAATTGAGAACTGCTTTCATGGACAAAAAAGAAAATAAATCAAAAATCACAGTGCACGCTGTGCACCAAAAGTTTATGATATTTATTGAAGTTTATTGTTACATCCGTGCTTGACGTGTTCTGATGTGCTTCATCCTAATTAGAAGACCAAAGGAATCCAGCTGAGACAAAAAAAAGAAAAATGTCCGATATAATTCAGTTCAATCTTGATTTTTGCAAGGCTCAGAAGATTGATATTAAAAGAATAAATTAAATTATCCAGTGGAAATAGACTCTAGGGTGAAGTTGTTGTTTCTGTATACAGTAGTACACTAAGAGGGAAATGTTTTCTCTTGGGCCAAACCCAGTTTAAAATTCGGATTGTCCATAAGCGTTTGTCCTGCCTGTTCTGCCATCAGTGGCGGTTTGATCACAAAGGAGTTTTACTCTCTGAAGCTATTTTTGTCATCTCTAGACGCTGGCTGTGTAAATCTATGGTAAACGAAGGTGGCATCCCACTGATGGATATAAGACTTTGTTTAAGACTAAAAACTGTTTTCACCTTCACACTGCTCCACACTAAAACTATATTTTTAACTGTCCATTCATTTTGATTCGAGCGTTGTGTAAAGTCCTTTTGTCTGGCCCAGATTAAATATTCAGTGAGATGTGAAGTTGCTGGGAATCGGGCAGAGCATGATGATTTAATCTAGAAAACAACACCCCCTGGAGTGGTTACTCAGTAATGCCGCATGTCGGCAAGAACTGTGTAATGATCTGAGCGGAAAACACTGCTACGCTGGTAGACAGGATCAGATAAGGGGGATTTTATTTTTTCAATTCTATTTTTTTTTTATAAAGGGGGGCATGACAGGCACTATCAAATAAAGTAAATAAAGACTGAGAAGAACCATTTGGTGGCGCTGATGCTATGATTAGCTGAAAAAGAGGCTATGTCTCTACCTAATTATGTCTCGTCTCAGGTCTCGCTCTGACAGTGGAATTAAATCTTATGTATAACTTCAGTATTGATCCTTACTGTGCTCCATTTCATAACAATGACAGATGAAGCAAGAACTGTTTTATTTCACTGTGAAGACAATTATTGGCGGCACAACAAGATGGTTCCTTGAGTCTGGGTTCTCTCCAGGTTATAACATTCTATAGGGTCACTGAATACTCTCCTCTGTTGTGACTGAGAGAGTGAATGGTGTGATAACTGTTAGATTTGGCCCTATGATTGAAAGGTAACCGTTCCAGGTTGGATACTGCTGTCATCCATTGTCAGTTGGTATTGGCTCCAGTCCCACTACAGCCTAGTGAGCTCTGTATGGACAATGAAAGCATAAATGGCTTCAAAAATAAAGGAGGCTATGAGTACTATGAACGCAAAATGAAAAGTTAAAATAAATAAATAAATAGATAAAAACCTTTAAGCACTTGAGTGCAAAAGCTGCCGGGTCTACCCCCACGACAAACGCTTCCACCCACCCCTGGTCTGGCCTGCCAACCCCATCAGGCTGCAATTAATCAAAACAGAGAAGCCATTATGTGTCATAATTAGTGCTTGTTCTTTCCATCGTAGTTCTAAATGTGTAGGTGAGAGTTCTCTGAGTGTGTGTGTGTGCCTGTGTGTGTGTGTATCTATACTTTAGCATGTGTTTGGTGTGGTTTTTAGTCTGCACACAATGTGTGTTTTCTGTATATGTAACCCATCTGTGCTTCGTCAGAAGGGTGTAGTTCCTCGTCACCGTGTTTGCACCTGTCTTTGCGTGTATGTGTGATTGTATGTGTGTTTCTGTTGGAGGGTGTGTTTGCTCGTGTGTGAACTGCTCTCGCGCTGTGTGCTGACAGTATCATAGGCAATGCCTAATTACACATCTTCACCATTTTCAGCACCATAATGACCACAATTAGATGCCTTGGCACTGTGTGTGTATGTGTGTTCACACGTGTGTGTGCCCACACTTGCGTATGCGTGCGCCTGCACCATGCATGTCTTCACTTTCTTTCTGTTTTCCTCCTAGCCACATTTTTCCAGAGTGTCTTGCTTAGCCTTTTATTCTTCCTGTAAGTGTCAGATGATTTATTTCCGTTGTTTGGTCAATTCTTGTGCTTTTTTAAGACACATCGTCTCCTATTTTTACAGCTTATTTCTTACACAATTCAATTGATGTAAACGGTTAAAGTGTGGTACAAATGCTATTTCAGCAGTGAAAACCCTCATCAGCATTATATACCACACATCTGCTTTGATGCAATTAATATGAACGCACCTCTAATATCTAGAATGCCACCGTTTTTGACGTAGCTGCCATTACCCTCACATCTATGCTTGTGTGTGCCTTTGTGTTTGTGTGTGTGTGTCACAGCCAACACTGCCAGGTAAAATTCTGATGTGTGTTTGCCCGCACTCCTGCATACTGGTCTCCTTCACACATATAACTACACAGAGCTGTGTGTGTGTGTGTCTGTGTGCATGTGAAGATGTACATGTGCGTGCACTTTCTTGAGTGTCCACATGTTAAAGCACAAATGTGCTTTTACTACACAGAAAAAGCCTGCGTGGGCATAAATGATAGCTCTATTTATTAATTGCATCTCTGCTGCCCTATCTGTATCTCATTTGCACATATTGTGTGTGTTCCAGCAAGAGTGTGTGTTTGTAAAGGACTTGAATGAGTACGTTTGATGTGCCAACATAAAAGTCGATGTGATTCTAACTATACAAGAGCCCCCCGGTAACTGCCGTACAATATTGTTATTTGTTTATTTTTTGCTTCGCAGGCAGACTGACAAAGAGACAAACATTGTGCATTTAAGAAGTGATAGTGTACATTTGCTGCATCGCCCCAAGTGACACATTCCAAATCTGTGCTTTTGTGTTGCACCTATTTGTAAAATTCTGTGTTTCATGTGTGTATTGTTATGGACCACACAAGCTCGATCTGTCTCTCTCGGTCTGTCTAATGAGTTTCCTGTGACCTTGAGGCAAAATGTGAAATAAAGCGATGCATATGCATGTCAGTTTCTCCTGTTTTTGTGTGTGTGCACATGATTCTGTTTGAGTGGGAAAAAAAAACTTGATGAAAGCCTTGCCACCAGTCTGCTTTTCCAATACAATTCATGACAAGATGCATCCCTGGATATAAAAGCATCATGAGAAGGTCTTCAGACTGTCTTAAAGTCATTCAAATTTGTCTAAAATTTAAATAAGCAAGTATTTTACCATAGAGTATATAACAAACCTACATTTACTTGTGATAAAGTGAACTGCTCTGATGAGGGAGTCAGTAAAGTTGGAGAAATGAAGGTTGACCTCGTCAAGTCCAAAACCTCTGGCTTTTATTGAGAAAGGCTCACAGAAAGTAATGTGTACACACCTTGTCGCCTTTGTAGTATTTCTGGTCTTCCCCCGATGGTGTTTACAAAGAAATGATTTGTTGTTATGCTCTCATCTGTTCAGTTAGAAATACTTAGAAAAAGGAGACCGTGTTGTCTTTGAGCATCATGTAATTCTTACTTGTGGCTGCAGAGGCCGCTGTCACTGCCCCTAAATAACATCTTACGTTTCGTAGCTTTTTCGCTGAAAAATCCAAGGCTCCAGGGTTGAGTTTGCAGCACAAGGTCTTCTTGAATATAACTTTATTTGCTTTGGGGATGTTGCTTCACCCATGGGAAGTCACAGAGATAATCATTTCCCTCTGGAATATTTTAGTCGTGATCTTTTTTAATGCTGTTGTTTCTTCATTTGTGTGGAGCCAGCACTGCGACACAGCTCGCTCTCTGAATGACAAACCTATTTAAAACAGATAAGATCGCACCCAAAATATAGTCACAGTCTTTTTTAGGAGATGACATCATTTATTCGGATATTGTTGTCGAGTTATTTCATTGGAAATCCCCCCAGTGTGTTTGTGAACCCCAGGCTTGCAAATGTGGCACAGACCTTACACTGTTACAATTAACATCATGCATACAGATTCTGAAAAATATGGCAAGACAAAAGGTGAAGGAGGGAATTCTTCTGCAAATAATGAGCAGATTTGAGCAATCACATCCCTTTCATTCCCAGGTGCACATTCCTGTTTTTGTGTGTCACTGCGTGTGCGTGTGTGTCTTTTATCACACCAAGTGAGATGTTGTATGTGCATCTGGGGTTTTGGGTTTCAATTGAGAGCTTGAAAAGGAATCCTTAAATATACTACGGATCGATGCAGTATTAGTATTTGCTGCATGCATTTGCTCACATGCGTGGACACACACAAGCAAGTTTGCTCTTCTGACTCGTGCAATGGGATGTACCGAACCTGCCATTTTTTAATGTCTAAATGAACAAAAATGTAAATTTTGAATGAAATATAGAAAGTTAGCAAAAAGAAAAGCGGGCAGACATATATAGTTGTCTACCTGCATGCAAATTACTTCCAGTTATTTTTTCCATTTATCTTTTAATTTAGAAAAGTCTGCAGTTACCACAGCCATTCACATCCCATTATAAGGAAGTGGAATCAAGGGTCATCATTAGTTGTGTATCAACAGACCAATTATTTTGTGATCTAATGAGAAAAAAAGAGTAATGTGTTCTGAAAATGTGAAAAAAATAGCAAAAAATTACATTGAAAGCATGAAAAATATGACCTGAAAAATCTGTGAAAAAATATATAACAAAGAACAAACAATGGCAATACATACTGTATTCAAGAAAAAGCCTAAAATATAAATAAATAAGAACCATATGAAAGAGAAAAAAACTACCATAGACCAGAAAATGTACAAAACACTGACCTTTTTTTTGCTTGATCAAATACAGAGGGAGACTGGAAAGAAGGAAATTTAATCAATAAAATAGCTAAAACTATCCAAGAAATAATCCCAATGTGATCAAAAGAGGGAAATCAGTTGACTTTGCCTTCCGCATTTGCATTTAATCTAGCATGATTGTCATATTTGCAAAGATCCTGTTTAAATCACGATTCTAGGGTCAGATGCTCTAGGTTTCTACTGAGGCCACCCTCTCAAAGAGATGGCCTTCAATAACCGACAAATGAATCTCCAGCAGACCCACATCCTCAAATTCAGTAGAAAAAAAATGTCATTAAAAAGGATAAAAATATATGAGGCACAAATATTTTTTAAAGTTAATATCAAAAAGTTACAAATGATGACTTGAAAATAACAAAAGCTGCATCATACTCTGAATATGAAATTGAATAAGAATTGAAATCAAGCAGGAATTACCTGAAAGATAATAACAGTAAATTTTAAAAAGCACGCTGAAAATAAAGGATATCACAAAATTAACAGCCAAAAGCGGCAAAAAGTCCCGTTTAAAAATGCAGGAATATAATGATAAAACATAGATTTTTCTTTTTAAATCTCCTGGAAAATCAAATGAAGGATCAGCCAAAAAGAGTCGGGTAGAAGACCGTGGAATAAAGACTTTTCGAAAAAGCTTTTTTTTTATCCAATCAAAAAGATTTTCTCAGCATGAACAGATTGTGCTGTTGTTTTGTGACAAATAGGATACCACCGTGTGAGAAAGACAAATATGAAAACACACCTAGTGTGTGTGTGAGTGTTTGGGAGGTGAGAGGCAAGGATTCATGTGGCCAGAGGGGGAGCTGTTACTAAAATAGTTCTTCCTGTATCCAGTCAGACAGAGGCAGCCATGTTTCCAGAAGCTTCTCTCATTGTTCTAGTTTCCTTTTTTTTTGTTTGTTTGTGCAAGTGCACTTGCGTGAATGTGTGTGTATGCATGTGTGTAAGTGTATGTGTATGTGTATGTATGCATATTTGTGTGTGTGTGTGTATGTGTTTCTGTGTGTGTGTGTCTGTGTGTGTGTGCGTGTGTGTTTGAGTGTGTGTGCATGTGTGTGTGTGTGTGCATTCATGTTGCAGGAAGTCTTTGTGACTTTCAAATGGGAATTTTGAAATCATTTTCCAGTTGCATTAAGTTATCTTCTAATTTACCATGTCAATTATTCACATTTTCAATAAACAAAAATGGAACTGTCATGCGCCAAATGTATCTTAATCCCTTTTTTAAATGGGTTATTCTTTTTATTTTGGGGGAAAAATCTCACAAAAAGTAAATAGATAAATTAACCTCTGCAAAGCTCTGACAACAGGAGCATTGAGTAGATCTTTGAACCACTTTCAAGGCTGCAGATACAACTTGAGAATCACGAAATATGTCACAAGACATCAGTTAATTAAACCAAAATCTTCCTTGGGCTGCGATGAAACTGAGGCAGGGGGGCAGAGCACAGCTGAGAAGAACATAAAACTAAATTAGAAAAGAAAATAGAAAACAGAAAAAAACTAAAAAAGATATAAACAATGTTGACTCTGGGCGGTTTCCCGGCTACATTGATGATAGCTGGTTTAAAACGCCACAGTGAAAAGCATGAATAAAATATAAAAAAACTAATGTATTCCTCATGTTGTAATGAAACGTTTACGTCTGAGCCGTGTCATGAATATCTCCAATAATAAAGGGACTTAATGACTGTTCCGGAGTGAGTTGCAGGAAGTTGGGGAGGGGGGGGGGTCCTATTAATGAATCGTTAAACGTGTCCCGCCCCTGCGATGCGGCAGAGGAAGTAAAGTAGGACACACACAGCCCCCCCCCGAACCACAACAAGATAAAGTTCCGCTGCTTCAGATGCTGTCAGACTCGGTTACAGGCGGAGGGCTTCTGATTAACTTGAGGCCATTTCGGCATCCAAGACCCAATCTCAGCACGTCTGCATCATTGAGAATAAAAAAAATCGTCACCCCACTAAAGTGCTCGCGACAATCTGATTATGAATTGGAACACTGACCCGAGGCTCTCGGCCCAGGCCCTCGCAGGTTGTGGTCCATATAAAGGAACAATAGCAGAAGGCAGAACAGATTTGATTGGTCGTCCTGATGTTTGTAGTCTTTTTGTTATTTTCCTCAAAAGTTGATTTACCACTTAGTTGTTTGCTTTCTTGGGCTTTGTTGCCAAACTGCAGCTTTCAGCCCCTAAGGGCTGAACTGAACATGATTTATTAATGATCAATTATTCAGACCATCCCAAATGGCAGGCCCAGAGTCCCGCCCTTCTTGCTGTAAGGCTGGACATCTATTTCCCCTGATGAAACATTTCAGAGATCGCTGTCTTTGCATCACCCAACCAGGGAAGGAGAAGGAGAATAAACGGTCTTAAATGCCGATTCATCAACCCGCAGAGGTGTACTTACACTGAGCAACGATGTAGGTGCTGGAAATCTCTACGTACTGTGTAATCTCCTTACAAGGTGCTTTATGGACGTTGGATGCAATTTCACTCCTGATAGTGTTAAGTAGATTACGTATCGGGGGAGGGGATTCTAAGTATTCACATAAAGTATTGTGTGGTCCAAACGGTGCTCTTACCAGAGTCGAAACACATTTAAAAAAAAAAAAAAAAAGCTTTTATAAAACATTATCTAGGTCCTCGAGGCTTGGAAACGCACTCTTACGCTGCACTTTCAATTGAAGGGAACAATCCATTCAGCATTGATGTATGAAGAATCACAGATACATGAAGTGTTGTCATTCATGCAATTCTCCTTGTGGCCCAACTTTAGAATTGCAAGTGTCGAGTCTTCAGAGATGAATGCTGAGAAAGAAATGTCTCAGTTTTAATTACTAATTGTGAACAGATGTGTTTACCTTCTCTGACTAAAGCATTTGGTCTCATTATGTTCTGACAGTCACGAGAAACTTTGTTTACTTGATATCCTCATTGCCAAAGATTGTAGGATCTCATGACACCATTCATCTTTTCATCCTTTGGAACTTTACAGTTGTTGTCATTAAATAAATCACTTTCTGTGGCAGCTATATTGAATTTTTATATATACCAAATGATTAACTCACCTCTGGCCTTCATGGTTTTTGTGACTTTTTGTGATTTGAAAATCCAAAAATGCTGGTTTTTAAACAAGTTCAAGTTTAGGCTAAATGTTCTTCTTATCCTTTAAAAAAGAATTATGCAGAAGAACTGCTTTTTATTTTTGAATTGTTACTGGGGAAACGCCGCCTGACAATGGCCAGTCACGCTGCTCCAATGGCTGATGGAGGAAAACGGCAAGACAATAAATGACAGCAGGTGCTATAAAAAATTCATACAAACTGCAAAATTAACTGAGTTTTAGAGATATAATTTAGATTATTCTTTCAGTATCAGTTCCAGAGGGCCGCTGAACTGCCTGCAGAGCCAGACATTTATTCACTGACTAATAAACATGCAGTTAATTATGATATGAGGAGATATTTTTGTTTAGGGACAGGAAGGAGAGAGATTTTAGATATGACCGCCAAGGGACAGACTGGAAGACAAGCATCTAAAACGTGTCAAGGTCATTAAGCTTGAGACGAAAAAAAAAAAGGGATTGAGATACGTGAAACTGTGGCTTTTGTCATTCTGCTTTTTCACCTTTCTGTCAAAGGTCTCTGTACAGTAATTGAGTTTGTGATTTACAGCCCAATTGACCCATTTAAATTATGACTTGAAATTATTAAGGCACAGGAGGGAAATTGCATGGTTAATTTTAAGTTCTTTCTTTTTTTATACATTTTTTGAAAGTTTATTACTAGTTCATTACTCTTCCTTGTTTGTAATTTCTAATCTGAAATACTCTATCTGAAATTTATTCAATCATTCCTGAGACTTAACTTCAATTTTTGAAAAAAAAAAAACAAGGAAATGGTCAGTACATTTCTGAAATAACATTGTGACTGTCAACAACAAACAAAAAACAATTTATATATATGTGTGTGTGTGTTTGTGTGTATATATATACCATATAGATATATATATACACGCTATATATTTATAGCATATATATATATATATATATATATATATGTCCAAATGGTGAAAATAATCCAAATTTCAATGTATCTCTGTTCTATCCAGATGATGGGCCTTATGGGAAAACAAAGGATATCTCCGGACCAGAGCACACCATGGCCTCGAGAAGACACAGTATACCAGGTGAGTGTCCCTTTCCGCTGAGCCAAGCACATAATTTGAGGTTGGGTATTCAACCAGTTGGGGCCTCCAGTGTTTCAAACAAATTCTGGAGCACATTGTGGACAGAATAAGACGGTAATTGTTCAAATTGCACAGCCGAGAATTATTCTCATCAGGTCTGGTGTGAAAAAGATTTGCTGCCTGTTGCTTCTTTTATCTTAAAAAAGGGAAAGTAAATGTTGATCACCATTATTGAGGGTCGGAACATAAATGGACAGCTCAGCTCCTTCACCATGACTGCCCAATGCTTTGTTCATATTACTGCAGATGTCACATCACTCCACTTTCCCATTCCTATACCATCCTTCATGAACAACGGGACCTCCCTCAGTTAGGGCAATACTCTTCTTCTACTCTGTAGGTACAATCCACCGGTTTCCAAACAGGGCCATAGCCTCTTATTTGACGTGCGACTTTGATTCCGAGTTGCTCTGCATTAAATTGAACCCAAGGTAGTTTGTTGATGTTGGCAACATGACTGCATCGTCTGCAAGGAGCAGAGAAGAGTTCCTTAGGTCCATGTGGTGACTGCACTCCTGGGCCCAGCTCCTGTCCATTAAGGCCACAGAAGAATTGGTGACCTGTGAACCCCAGAATCCACAGGACATAGGTGTTGATTTTGTGTCACCAATAAGGACACAGTTCTCACCACAGAGACCGGGTGGTCTCTAATGGTGACCCTGTGACCCGATGCTACTATAGTACCACGTAAGGTAACCCCTTTATTTCCACATCCCAAAAGTGACTCTCTGACATTAACTTCATATTTGGCTTATGACCTTTTGCATCTTCTTGATGTCGGTTGTCATTCACGACTCCTGTTACACAACTCAACTCATAATCTTGTCAATACAACGTAACAAGAACTCTAGTGATAGAGAAAAAAAAACTGGGTTGATCAGACTTCGCCCGTTGAAGCTATATATCTATTTTTAGATCAAAGCCAACTGTCCCCAGTAGAAATAATTCAATGAGCTTTTTCTGCATCATAAAGCAAGCTAATAACTATATTTTGCAGTGTGTGTCAAGATAAAGGGCCAGATGCATTGTCTTCAGGTCCCAGCAGGGTCAGTTGTGTATCCCTGGAGTTAAAAAAAAAAAAAAAAAGAGAAAGACTCATTTAGTGATTAATTCAACCCCGGAGATGTTCACACCGTCAAACATTCAGAGTAGCGTTCATGCTTTTATGCAAATATGAACAGTGCAGGGACTAATAAATGAATTAGCTCCTCTATAGATCCTGTGTATGTGTGAACATCTGTCTTATTGTGTGTGTGTGTCATTGTGTGCACTTGTTTCTGTGTGTGTGTTCAATGTGTGCACTGTAAAACCCACCAGAGATAAATGTGGTATGAAACACCTCACTGATCCTTAATGTCGCCTCAGGAATTAATCTCGCTATCTATCAAACCAAAGCTTCATCTCACCTGTGTATGTGTGTGTGTGTGTATAGGCGTGTAAGTGTGTGTGTGTGTGCGCGTGTGTGTGAGAGAGAGAGAGCAAGACAGAGAGACAGCCATTTATCTGCAGCACTCGTTGCCTCACATGGTGAGAGACAGGTTTTTATCAGCACCTCAAAGGTTAGACATTACTTATCGTTTTTTGCCGTAGATTAAAGCCTGTAACCTTCATCTATAAAGCAGGAACTTCCTACATTTCAGTCTTCTCTAGTGACACACCTACACACACACACACAAACAAGGATGATAACTTGTGTGTTTCCCTTGCCATCTTAATGGTAACCAGGTCTTGGGGTTCATATATCTCTCACCTGAGTCAAGAGGTATCCCTCGTGTTAAGTCCTAATCATCAAAGAGGAGTCTCAGGTCACAGCGGGGTCCACATTCAATTATTTTCAACTGCGCAGTCATTGAAAGGTACCAGAGGTTGTGCTACAACTCCTGGCAGATCTCATTGCATACATATCCTTGGGAAGTTCACACCAAGCCACTGGAAGGACACTTGAGATATAGGAGAAACAATGCTGATTCCATCAAGGTGGTCAAACGGGATGGGAATTTGGGGTCTTTGAAGGATTACACTCATGGAAAATGGAGCACTAACAAATCCTCTCTGAGTATCAGTTTTGCTCAAACACTTCAAGAACTGTATCTGCTGGTCTTCATGTTTTGGCTGTGACCAAATAAGGAGCTGAAACAGGCCTCCTCAGCCTGGCTAGACGTAGCTTCAGAGATATGGGGGGAGCACAGATATCCAGGGAAGCCTCTGGGCTGCCTCCTGCCAGATGTGTTTGGGGCATGTTTACCTGGCAGAAGGCAGTTTTGGTAAACCCAGAGCACACTCGAACTCGCAAGTAAAGAAACCACTCATGTTACGGCATGAAAAAGGAGCTGAGTAACTTAGTTTTAAGCATTTGAAATATACTTGTCTTATTTTTATGACGCACCATGGACCGGCTCCACCTCATTTGACTGTTGTAAACACACTTTGGGGTAATCTATAATCATTAAAGGAAAGAAAATGCAGAAAACTTTAAAACTTTCTTGAACAATCCACTCTCAAGGCTCGCCTCTGACAAGAACAACCAACAATGTGAAGTTCCAGCGCTTCATTAGAAGCAGTGCCTTTTTGAGCGCATTTAAACTTAATCCTATTCTAGCCTGCAATCCTTGATCGACTACACACGATGCCACAGATAATATTGCTTTTGTGGCTCCTGTTTATTCCACACAAACCCATGATCCTCATCTGAGGACACTTTTCATTTATTAGTTCATGTTTAAAAAAAACCCAAAACATTTTAGCCATTTAGCCTCAAATTGTCTGTTGACAAATTCCAGGAAGTTAAAATAAGTCTTGTGTTGCATTTATCATGATCTGCATATTTATTAGTAAATTAATGTATACTTTGATAATCCTTCGTGGGGAAATTCATTCTCCCAACTCAACCCATTAACTTGTTTTCTGTCCGAAAGGAGCTGCCCACTGGTCGTCGGAAAAGTTGATCTCATCATTCTTTATCTTTTTGTGGATTTTCTAAAACTGCCAAGTAAATGCATTCCAAATGTCTCACTTAAAGTTCTCTCCTTTCTTTTCTCGCTAGTCCATCTTTCAGACTTTGGAATATTTTATTGTCATATTTTCCTTTCTTTCGATTATGAATAACTGGATAATATGCCATTTTGTCTTTGCAAAATATATACATGATGTACTATTTCTGCTTATCATCTTATCCATGCTGTGTTGCCTCTGTTTTAATATCCTCTGCAGCAAACTTTCTTTGAAGGCCATTTCAACACGAGAGCAGTGGCACACAAATTGCTAAACACACACGCATGCATGCACCCGCACGCAGGCACATGCTCACAAATAAAACCAATATTTTTCAGCAGGATTCCAATAAGAGGAAGTGAAGAATCGCAATCAATAGCCTCATGAATTTGCAATGAGAAAAACTGGGTGCAGGATTCCAAAATAAAACATTAAAACATATTACATAAATAAGCGAATGACAGAGAGAGAAGATGAATTCAATAGATTGGAAATAGACATATAAAGTGGACAATCATAATATAAGTCAAGTTAATGGTAAATTAAATTACAGACTGATGCATAAGATGTGAGGAAAACCAAATCAATTCCCAGGTAAGTGCATGACGAAAAGTAGAAAAAGGGAATAAAATAAGCAAAACAAAGTGAATTGAAATGGACAAATTGAAAGAAAAAATGTTTGAATGACTTTTCATTTAAAGGTTAGCTGTGCACTATTCTACTCTCCACAGGGCACCATTTGTGGTGCAGTTAGTGGACCTAGTTATTAGTAATAACTAACAATTATCAATGATGATCGTTAATTATTAATCAAAGTTCTTGGAATATCATTAGTTCAATAATGACATTAACATTTATTCACATTTTTAGAATGACGAACAATAATGATATTTTAGATTAATAAGGTGTAAGTTCGAGTGCTGACCCCGTCACATTGTCACATTCACACACAAAATACCAGGAAACTCCCCTTTAAAACCATAAAGTTTATTTGGCAATCAGAAATTCAGGTGTGTGTGTGTGTGTGTGTGTGTGTGTGTATATATATATATATGTGTGTGTGTGTGTGTGTGTGTGTGTGTTGAAGGACTACAAAAATGGCGCCGGCCTCAGAAAACTACAAAATGGCTGTCTGAATGCAGACCCACCAAAATGTCGGTGATTGTTGTCCAAAGGCTGCCACCAGGTGCTATCAGGATGACACAAAATAATGAATGGGAGGCCGATTACTAACGTCCTGTGTAACTGTATGTGGAGGTGCGTTCGTGTCATGAAAATAAAGGGAAGCAGAGAGAGAAGTAGACGAGCAGCAACGACGCCAAGTTAACAAGGTAGCAATGGCGATGGCATGGCAATACAGTGATTACTCATGGCCCGACAGGAAAACAGCAGTTACCACACTAACATAACATTGATCAATTAATCATGCTTGCCCAGATACTAATACTAGCCTCATGGAAAGAGCTGATCTGAGATGCGATGTTCCGGGGACGGAAGGGCCGGTTCCGATACCGATCGCGTCGGACCCACAATGAATTTGCGGTCGTCGGCAGGAGTAAGGTTTCCTCTGGACGCACCAGCAGGGATGGGAGACGCGGTTGTCGAAATACGGCCACCTCATGTACATTGGAGAGTGGCTCCTGTTCAAAACACCCGGTTAGATGCCGGCTGGTGACGTCACAGTTTGTAACTCGGTGGTCCAATGGGTGACGGCACTGGGACGAGACCCCCCCTCTAATAGGCAGCTCCCCCTCTCATCACTCGCCCCCGAATGTGTACTGGAGTTAGCGGGAAGGTGAGTATTAGTTTATTACAGCGTGGGGGGCGATCCTTAGAAAACAGGGAAATCGACCCCTTTTGTTCAGCACTTGGTGGTTGAATGCAGATATGAATTTGGTCAAAGTGTGTACAGGAGGCACAACAGCTTTTAGTAACTATTTGTCAAAACTCATGTTAAAAAGGGGGTCATTAAAAGGAAAATGCGGAAAATTGTGAAGTTAAAAAGGTGATATTCTCATAAAAGTTTTCTTTTTGGTGATAAGTTCAGCTCTTACACTGGACCAACAGGATCAGCATCTAACAGCAAACAGAACCTTGTGTCTGTCACTAACCATTTATCCTTCCTCCCCCGGTGTACCGTGTGTGTCTGACTCTGTCCACATGTGCGTGTTCGTTTGTGAACCTCTGTGTATTCGTCTTTATGTGCGTGTGTGTGTTTATGCTTAGAAGCACTGAGGGGGGTCACCATGGTGGAGCTGGTGAAGAAGGAGGGCAGCACGCTGGGCCTCACCATTTCAGGGGGAACCGACAAAGACGGCAAGCCGCGTGTGTCCAACCTGCGGCCCGGAGGACTGGCGGCTCGGTGTGTATCTCAAACTCTCCTCACTTTACTGCATGAAACAAGAAATTTCAAGGTTATACTTGTACATAAAACATTTCCTCCATTTTTTTGCATCTCATTGGTGCAGGAGTGACCAGCTGAATGTGGGTGATTATATCAAGTCCGTCAATGGAATCAATCTAACCAAATTACGGCATGAAGAGATAATCAGCCTGTTAAAGAATGTGGGAGAGAGAGTTCTGCTGGAGGTGGAGTATGAACTTCCCCCAACAGGTGTGTTTCATATGTTTGAGACTCTCTACCTTTGGCCCATTTATTCATTTGTTGTTTTTGGTTTTAGGTCAATATCAATGGTACTTTCACTGAGATAGAGTACCAAATTCTGACCAATCGGATATTTCATTATTGTACTGAGAGCTAAAATTACCTGATGAGCTGAGATTAGGATCGACAGATATTCTGATAGTTGAAATTACTGGGAAATTGACAGAGATTGTGCTTAAATGGGTTAAAATTACAATGGGATGAGCTGAGATTGAAAAGGGATGGGGTGAAATTACAATGAGCTAAGATTATATTTGAATGAGCTAAGATTTTGTTTTTTAAGTTTATAATTTAAAAATTATGATGAACTGAGCAAGGACCGCTATGGGAAAAACTAAAGTTATCATGAGGTTAGCTCAGATTTAAATGCCATGACCAAAAATTACAATGCAATACCCCAAAGTACTGTTAGATTATCTAAAGTTCTATTTGGATAATCTAAGTAAGCAGTGAGATAGACTTACATTATGCAGAGATGGGCTAAGATTACAATGACATTAGCTAAAATTGTGATGAGACAAACTTGAATAATGATCACAGGAGTCTGACATTGCAATAAGTGGAAATTCTGATAAAAAACATGAACATTCTTGTGAAATTATCTGTGATTATCTATGAAAGAGCTCAAATTCACAATGAGATTACGCTAAATTATTGATGCATGTTTTTTCCTGTGCGTGCTGTATCAATGAAAATAACTTTGATGACACCCCCCCCCCCCCCCCCCCCCCCCCCCCCCCCCCCCCCCCCCCCCCCCCCCCCCCCCCCCCCCCCCCCACCCCAACCCCACCAAACCTCACCTAATCACA
>CAAKHD010008426.1:48664-61225 GCA_901007705.1 Fistularia tabacaria
TATGTGGAAGAGATAATGTGTGATATATATGTATGTATATATATGTATAAAAATGTATATATATGTATACATACGTGTGTGTGTGTGTGTGTGTGTGTGTGTATATATATATATATATATATATATATATATATATATATATATATATATATATATATATATATATATATATATATATATATATATATATATATATATATATATATGTGTGTGTGTATATACATATGTATTTTTATATATGTATATGTATATATATATATATATATATATGTGTGTGTGTATGTGTACATGTATCTGTACATATGTGTACATGTGTATGTATATATGTGTATATATGCGTGTAGGCCATATATATATATATATATATATATATATATATATATATATATATATATATATATATATATACGCACACACACACATATACATATATACATATATATATACATACATACATATATATGTATGTGTGTATATATATATGTATGTGTGTATATATACATATATGTATATGTATATATATACATATATGTATGTATATATATACATATATGCATATGTATGTGTGTGTGTGTGTGTGTGTTTGTGTGTGTGTGTGTACATCAAGTATTCCAAAGGCATTTTCTACAAAAAAATCATTCAAGCATTGTTGTAACAGCAAGCCAAATCATAACCTTTCCTAACCCTCACTGTGGAGGCGATAAGTTAGCCGTGCAAAAATGGTTTGTGTGCTCGCACAATTATGTTATAACCCACATAATACATAATAACAATCGAGACAAGGTGATAATACAAATTTTCATTTGCTACCTTGTTTCTTGTCATTTGCCTTTTTTTATTTCCATTTTTCCTTCTTTCCTTTTCATTTCAACCACTTCATAATATTAAATCACAAAAGAGGGGTAGAAGTTGTAATAATGAATAAAAAGTAATTATATTTGAGAAATTGAGGTTGTGTTAGACACCGTCAACCAGGAGTGATTAGAAGAAAAAATAAATAATTTTATTTCATTGTGACAAATGAAGGGCATATAAGAGGGGATTTTGTGTGTATTTGTTTGCGTGTGTATGTGTGTGTGTGCAGTATGTGCATATGCGCATGTCTGTGTTTGTGTTTGAGGCGTTGAACAGCTCATTAGGATACTGATGGCCTTGCAGCAAAGCTTGCAGCTGCCCTGTCTCTCCTTTATTAATAGACGCTCTGATTCAAGGTTTTGCAAAGTGTGTGCGTGTGTGTGTGCACATACTTTGACTCAACTTTTCATGTATTTAGAGTTCCTCTAATCACAGACAAGATGGAGTATGTTATTTTCTTGGATGAATCCCATTTTTTTTGTGTGTCTACTTGTCGCCCCCTTTCAGTGGGTCCTCTCCTCCCGCTGTGTGTCGCTTTAACATAATGACTATGATTTCCACTGGCAGGGATTAGAAGGAAAGAACATTTCTGAGAAGTCACCGGCACCCCTACTCCTCAGGCCTCCCACCAATAGTGATTTAGACGGTCGTGGAGGAAACAAAAGCTCCACTGGGTGGATGTAGCAGCTTAGCATCAGTCCCAGTGGAGATGAGTGTCTGCATAGCAAGGAAATTTCACACGACACTGCAGCTGGAATGTCTGC
Source organism: Fistularia tabacaria (assembly GCA_901007705.1). NCBI lineage: Eukaryota > Metazoa > Chordata > Actinopteri > Syngnathiformes > Fistulariidae > Fistularia > Fistularia tabacaria. The sequence continues at coordinate 50,284 of CAAKHD010008426.1, forward strand.
TGATACCCTCAGATTTTCCCCAGATGAGATCCAACCCAACGTCTGACAGATTTTGGGTTCTGATCAGGAGCTGCCGCCTGTCGGTCATTTGCTGTTTGGTTATTTTCTGAAAAATGTCTCATCACTTTTGCTGGAGCTGGTCTGTCACTGTATTTGTGTTTTTGGAATAGTAGAAACAACAATCCTCTATTTTCTACTACGCAGCAAATAGAGATGCATAAAAGTTAGAGCCCAACTGATACCAGATACCGATACATGTGAGAAAAAGATGTCAAAAAATTCTAATTCTAATAATTTGTCAGATAAGCATTTTAATTGAAGTACATAAATCAGACTGAAATTAGTAGAATATCACATTATGTTTAGAAAAAGACAGAATGTTCAATTTGTTAAACTCCTCAATGTTGTCATTAATAAAATTAAATAATGTATATTTAGCATCCTGACATTGAAATTGCAACTTGCTTCTGACCAAATAACATTTAAACCATATTCACAGCAGATTGAGATTGAGGATCTCAATAAAAGAAGATTAACTTTTCAGCTCTGCGATATTTCTATGGAAATGTTGGCTGACATGTTCTTTCAGCGAAAATAGTAACATACATGAGTGTATGAGATTTCAGTACTTGTGTATGGGTGTGTGTGTGTGCGTGTGTGCGTGCGTGCGTGCGTGCGTGCGTGCGTGCGTGCATGTGCTTGTCTGTGTTGCAGTGAAGGTCCAGAAGTCTGACCATCCCCACTCCTGGGATCCCTGCGTAAACTTCATCCCCCCTCCCAACTCCACCCTCTGTAGCACAACCAACACCCTCAACAAGACATGGATGGCCTCCAACAACAACACCATCAACAGCCTTGACTACTGCAAGTGTGAGAGCACATACACACACACACAACCATACACAACCATACAGACACACTTGTATTTACCAAGGACCATAAATGATTGTGCGGCAGGACTTAAGAAATGTATTTCTACTTTCAGACACTGGGAGGTGCAGTAATCCTCCTGAGCCACTGTAAACTCCACCTAAGAAGGAATGATTTAAACATCATGTTATTAGATAATTATTTTCAAGCAAAAATAATAATTGTCATCATTTTGGTTAGATTATTAGGTTTTATTAATTATTAAAAAAGCTTTTAACCTGTTTTCCAACCCAACCTGTTTTCTGGCTTCAGCTCTGGTGTCGGCCAGCTTCTCTCCAGGTTCTACCACCACATCGGGCCCCAGCAGCCAGAGCTCCAACACCCTGCCCAGGCCTACAGTTCCCATGAGTCCTAGAAACTCACTGCTTAAGCGACGGCAGAGGAAGAAAGAGCACAAAAGCTCCTGTAAGTGTCTGACAAAATCTTGCTGAGTAAAACTTGGGACTATAAGATCCAGTACTGAATTAAATACATAAAGAAAATTTGTGAAATATTATACTAAATGAAAAAAAGAGGATTTTTTGGAAATAAAAGAGAAGAATACGTGTGTATCTGTGTGTGTGTGTGTGTGTGTGTGTGTATTTGTCAGTGTCATTGGCGTCCAGCTCTGTGGGTCCAGGAGGACAGGTGGTCCACGTGGAGACCAGCGAGGTCGTCCTGACTGGAGATCCATTGAATGGCTTCGGCGTTCAACTGCAGGGAGGGATATTCGCCACAGAAACGCTGTCTGCTCCCCCCCTCATCCGCTTCATAGAGCCAGACAGTTCTGCCGAGAGGTGAACACACATTCACACACACAAAACACACAAGCACATATATAACACAAAACTGTCTCAATGTCTTTTAATCAGCATGACATTATCTACAGTTGAACAAGAAATTTGTTAAAAATCTGCAAATCCAATATACGAATCATATCAAAGCAACTTACATTTCCCAGCATGCATTGAGTCGTGAGTTAACACGTATGAATTAGCTCATTAACCAATTGGTGGAGGCCTGACTTATCAAAAATGACTGAAGTTTCACTCTAATACCCTTTTTAGTAAATATTTTTTCTTAAAGGAAGTTCAGAGATAATCCATCTCAAGCTACTGTGCACATGTGCGTGTAACTGATGTTGGTGATTTATCAAAGCGTCCCTTGGTGTATGAGTTTGCGTCTCTGCGTGTGTGTACATGTGTGTATGTGTGTGGGTTTTTGTGTTTGTCCATTCAGTGTCATTTAATATTTTGTATGTATGTATTTTTGTCTGCATCCCGAGGTCACACCTTCCCTTCTCTGTTGAACAACGATCAAAAAGGAATCAATCAAGAAAATACTCAAAACTCATTTAACTCCTCATCTAAAGTTCTGTTTATGTGTGCCTGTGCACGGGTTTGTTTGTTTATCTGTATGTATGTGTCTGTGTGTGTGTCAATGGGATTCAGAATCAGAATCAAAATACTTTATTGAACCCAAAGGGGGAAATTGTTCAAATGATGATTGATTGATGTGGTACAAGGCATCTCTCTAAGTGCAGGTTATGTGTTCATAGCCTGAGGCCACACTCCCTTCTCCATTAGCACCCCAGCTCTTGATGCTAATTAGTGGCTCCCTCTGCTCCAAGCAGGAAGAATCGATGAGTTCTTTCCTGTTCCTCTGACGGACGGGATCCAGATAAGCCCCACCCTCCCCGATGAATTAGACTGATTCGCAACCACAGTCTGGTCAAACCACAAGTCTTGTACCACATTGACCGTTGAAGATCTTAGAACTTGTAGTTCTAAGCTACTGAAAGATGTATTTATTTCTTCTGTCTATTTTATCTCAAAGTTTATCTCTAATTCTGCTTATCTGTATACCTTTCTTTAGTTGATGCGTTTTTTCGTGGTTGACAATAAGGCAAGGATCACTGTCATTGGCAATTTGCAATTTGACCTAAATTTGCATGCATGCAAGAAAACATAAAATTCAATAAATATTTCCTGTTGTCGCCAAGGAATGTGCAAATAGTTTGGAAAACATAGGCAAAAATGCTTTTGTATGAAATAATTAAATACTGTGCAATTATCAAAATTATATTTCAAAGGGTAATGCTGTGCTGGAATTCTTCCACTATTGTTTTTAATTATGAAATAACCTTAATGTTTAAAATAGGACATACATGTGAATATACTTATAGTACAAGTATGTGGACAGAAAAGAATAAAAAAATTGAGGTACAAATGTAACCATAGCCTCACTTCTAATTCAGTCTCCACTTTGTTAGATTTGTTGCTCTTCAGATATGAAATTTCATGCAACACTAAGTTTTTAACACACGGCCGTTGATCAAGCTATTATATTATTAACAAATGAGCTGGTAGGCGAAAATAAAATGAAATAAATGATAGTATAGTAACAGGGAGGATAAGAGACAGATTAGAGGTGTGCTTTTTGTTCAACCGCACAAAGAGATGAGAAAGGAGTGTGAAATATAGTTAGAGGTGAAATAGGGAGAAAGGAGTCGTCGGTGGGAGGGGGAGTTGAGGCCATGATTTTTTGCGGCCGCTTAATTCTCAGCGGATTTTGATGAAGAAGCCTGAGTGTATATTAATACGGGTCACCCACTCATAGCTTAATGGAGTATTCATCCACTCTCTGTATGTGTGTGTGTGTGTGTGTGTGTGTGTGTGTGTGTGTGTGTGTGTGTGTGTGTGTGTGTGTGTGTGTGTGTGTGTGTGTGTGTGTGTGTGTGTGTGTGTGTGTGTGTGTGTGTGTGACTTCATTAACAACACCTTTCACTGTGTCTTAATAGTTACAGATACTCATTTGTGCTCGCTGATTAAATTTTTTTTACCTCTTCTGTTTTTTTAATTCCAATTAAAGACTGGCTTGCAGAGTCACTTGCAGAGGTTCACATTTGGGTGTTTAATCTTTAGGATATCTGCAGATGAACAATGAGTTCAGTGTTGAAAGGTTTGGGGCACAGTTTTAGCTTTTGCGAGCGAGTGGGTGTAGACATTTAAGATTTTTTATTGTTATGTGCACAGTAAGGAACACATTTCCCCCTTACAATGAAATTCAGTCCTTGCTGTCTGCAGTGAATGCTAAACAGTATAGTAATTATAAAGAAATACATAATACAAAATAAAAGCAATTTAAAAAGGCAGCATGTGAAAGATACAATAGAAATTTAAAGTATGCAGAATGTTAAGTATGCAGATAGAACTGTTGAACAGTATGACAACTGTTGTGCAGTGTTAGTTGCAGCATTGAAAAAGTGCAAAATGAAACATAAAGAGTCAAGTGATGTTGATTGTTCAGGGGTATTTCATGATTGTAAACTCCTGTCAGCTGTTGGGAATCTGATGACAGTGGTAAAGAATGAGTTATTCAGTGTTGAATATCTACACTTAATTGTTCTGTACCTCCAAGGTGAGGGTACAAGTCTGTCCTTAATAACGCAGGCAGTTCTCCTCTGACCTCTGCGGTCGGAGATGCTCTGCAGAGAGTGTAAAGGAGCCCTGGTGATCTTTTACTCAATGTCCCCCAAGCCCAGTAGATATTCAGGGTCGAAACAGATGGTGCTGGTGGTCCATATCAGCTGTTGATGCAGCTGGTCAAAATGTTTTCAGCAATGCAGCTGTATATGTTGCTGAGGATATTAGGAGCCGTACCAGCGTCCTCAAGTAGCACAACTGCCGTGTTATCTTCATATCCAGCTGTGTTGTTAATTGACGGGCTGAGGTCCTCACTGATGTTGACATTTAAAGCCACACAGGCTCTCCTCCTGAAGCTTCCAATGAACAGTGGTTAATGAGGATTTTTCTCCTTATTCGTACCCACTATCATATCCTTACCTCATACCATGACACCAACTTGGCCACCTCTATTCTGTAGGCCATTTTATCCCCACCAGCAATACTTCCTATCACTGCGGTGATGTAGACAACCTTCCGATGTTGTTGTCCTTGCAGGAGGCGACACAATCCCTGCGGAATGTCCGACCAGGCTGGATTAATTTTTAGGGGATGAACATACTGAAGGCAGCACTGTAGTCAATAAAGATAATCCTGAGGTAGAAGTCTTTGCCTACCAGGTCCGAGAGGAATTAGTGGAGGATAGCAGAAATGATATCTGAAGTGGACCTGTTGTGTCAGTAGGCAAACTACAGGCAATCCAGTTTACCTGCTCTGAATGTGGACCATTCCATTCTGTCAAAAGTGAGTGCGAGGGGCCTGTAATCAGTCAGGCAGGTGTGTGAGCACTTCTTGGGCACAGGGATGATGGTGGTGGCAGCCTGAATCCCATCCCAGCATTTCTGAGTAGAACAGTCCTGCAGGGACTGAAGACTTTTTGGGTGAGAGAGTTTCTTTGTTTTAATTTGTTTCAATCTTTATCTGTAGGCCAGGTGCAGAAAACACAGAGATGTGATCCATGACCATCAATAAAGAATATTATTACAATGCCGAGTTGGGGGCGGGGTTTACATGATGCATGCTCACATGATGTAGTCCTCTAGATTGTATGTCCATGGACATTCCCCCTGGTTACATTCACTTTAGCCCTAAGGCAACTTGGATGGGGATAGTATTTGCAGTTCTTTTTCACGTTTGAAATGTAGACTGACTTGTTCATCTGTTCACACAGCCAGAATCCGGACAGAACCTGTTCTAGAACAATTTAACCAAAGCCTTGAAACACAAACGATTAGTAACTTCAAAAAATGGTGAGATTATCCTCTGTTAAGGGATCAATGTCAGATCAACCCTGAATGTGTTTTGGAAGGTAGTATCAAAAACCAACTACATATTTTGTTAAACCATTCGCTGCTGTGGGTTTGTGTGAATATAAACAGCCTTATACTACTTGGAACCAGGTTGAATGAAATAGAAATGATCACAATATGTGCCCTACACTGTGCAGGAACAATGGCTTCCAATTCAACGATTCAATGTGTCTGTCATATAACATGCTGAGGTGCTATTAATCTGGCAGATCGGGAGAAATTAAATCGCCAGGACCCCCAGAATCAAACTAAGCAGTATTACTAACAATTCAACCCTTCTGACCGTTGCTTTCCAGATGTGTCCCTCCACATGATCTTCTCCAAGAGAGAGGCTCGTACAAGGACATTGGACAATGTCTGACATTGGAAGTCTTCAACACCTTTTATTTCGTCCCACTTAACTTCGATACATGACTGACTACATACATACATGTTACAAAATAATGTAGAATCGGTGGAAATTTGTCTTAAAATCTCCATTGTCCTCATATGGGGACGTTCTTAAAGGATGCTGCTTTCTTTTTAAACACATTAAGGTTCCTCTGATCACAATAAACCTCATCTCTCAGAGGAGAAGGTGGAGTCTAAGGTGTTTTGATTTTCTCACCCCCTGGCCATGATCACAGTGGAATTCTGTTGGGTTGTCACACAGAGATAATGAGCTTCTTGTCAGATGTTTTGTTTTAGTTTTCAGACAAAACGAAGGTTGAATAGCAATTCTTTGAGCTTGTGGAGAAGCAGCAGCAGCGCAGAATAAAACCAGAGTAAAAATATAGACCAGCATTAACTGCGGGCTTGAGGTAATCACAGTGGCCAAATGCTCTCTGTGGTGGCCGCAAATGATGCTAGATAATCTTTGTGAATGAGGACAAAACAAAATGTGATTTCCAAAAAAAGATGTTGAAAAGTGACTTCAACTGTTTGGCTTCTTTAGTTTTTACATCCAGCATCCAAATAAATGTCCTTTCCTGTGAAGTCTCACAATTTTGGCATTCAAAGTACTGTCAGACAGACGGTGTCACTGGGATTGCATAACTTCACCATGATGTCATCAAGAATCAAGAAATAAATCCATGCAAATAGAACCAGAGTTGCAGCTATTTTTGTTTTTCCTTTCTCTTTATTTTCTTTTTTTCCTGCGCACCACTTATATCTTGGATTGATGAGCAGTTTGAACTGTTGTTTATACATCCCTATGGAAACACCTCTCTCTGCAGGTGTGGTCTGCTGCAGGTCGGAGACAGACTTCTGTCGATCAATGGGATTCCGACGGAAGACGGAACTCTGGAAGAAGCCAATCAGCTACTCCGAGATGCAGCATTGACCAACAAGGTTTCCCTGGAGATTGAGTTTGATGTTGCAGGTTTGTGTCAATATTAAGCCCCACCCACTACCCAGTTTGCTGTTTGTCATCATAATGATTATATGCTGACTTAGATAACATTTCAATTAAGATTCAGTTTGATTTTACCACTGTCAAATCTTATCATGGCAAGTGGAATACCTGAGTTTCCTGGATATAACTGCAAGAGTTTGGGTTGGACAGTGGTCTAAGTTGAATGTGCTCATTATGTTCATCAGCGAGTTGAGTTGCAGTCTGCGGTTTTTTTTGCATGTTGAATCCCTGCCTTTGGTGGCTGTGGGGATGTTCTCCTCCATCAGGTGGAGAGCTCTAATGACCCCTGGTGTGTTCAAGAGGGTGGTGAGAGTGGAATAACAAGTACCAGTTGGTGTGAGATAGTTTTTGGTAAATCCTTGTCTCCAAACTTCTGTCCCAAGTATGAGCAGTCCAAGACAGAGAGTTTTTCATCACTGACATCCTCCCAAGTGAATTTAATGTGGTTGTCAACCATGTTGAGGTGTGCTGTGAAAACTTCCACCTCATCTTTCCTGATTTTAACCCAGGTGATATCCACATTCTTGAACAAAGAGTTAGGTGTTGTTCCCCCCCAAAAATGAAAGTGCCCTGCTCTCTACCGCTTTGTGTATAGGTTTCCTACTGTGGGAGATAGAAGTGAGCAAATAACACTTTCATATTTCTGTCTAAAGAAACAGCCATTGAAATGAAAATGGGTGGTTTGTAAGCAGAGGTCCAGAAGGGCACAACTGTGATTTCTTGTAAGGTTAGCTCTGTTGGCAAGGGTCTTGTTCTTTAGCAGTTGGTTCTTCATTGTTGTGATTACCTGCGATTAAAGGAATACATGTCAGGAGTGATGTCAAACGGCGCCCTGGTTTCATGAGGGTCCAGTTTGATTCGTTTAACACTGCTGGCAAAATCCTTTTACTTCTTGATCTGGTGTTGCCAACCCAAAGGCGCCAAGTGCTGGAAAAGTAGGTGGTAGAATTGATAGTGCTGACGATGGGTCTGAGAGTACTCCTTATTGTGAATTTTAGGAGGTCCATATATGCAGGATGGATTTTACTGGATATAGCCACGGATAGAGTGAGTTGTCTATGTCTTCAAGTTGTACGGTTTCAACTTTTTTTCTTGTGTAGTTTTTGGTTGGGTCACATTTCAGGTTTTTGTATTGTTGTTTCTTCAAGACGTTTGTCCATTTTTGAGCAGTTAACCCAGTTTTCAAGTGACAAACTCAATTTCTAGCAGTAACAGCCTGTTATCTGCTAAATTTAAATTTAAAAGAAAAGATTTTAAAGTTTCTCTTTTCGATCGAAATACAGGTTGTTAAATCATCTTTGACTAATCTTATCTTTAGCCCCACCCAAGACAAATTAAGTGGACTGAATCTTTCTGGCAAAAATTTAAGAAATATTATTAAAATCAAATGCGCATGAAATTGGATAATAAGAAAAAAAAACATCCATCTATCCATCGTCTGCTGCTTACCCTACTCAGGGTCGCAGGGGATGCTGGGGCTTATCCCAGTTGTCTTCGGGCGATAGGCGGGGTACAACCTGGACTGGTCGCCAGTCAATCACAGGGCCACATATAAAGACAGACATTCACTCTCATACGGGGCAAATTTTCCAATCAACCTGCTGCATATTTTTGGACTGTGGGAAGAAACTGAAGAAAACCCATGCAGACTCAGGGAGAACATGCAAACTCCACACAGAAAGGTCCCCTGTCAGAATTGAATGTGGCTCCTTCAACCACTGCGTCACCATGCTGCCCCAAATAAATAAATAAGATACTTAAGTAATGAGAAAAATTCAGGGGTGAAAAGATTAAAATCAAATTTTGAGATATCAAAAATAACAAATAATAAAAAAAAAAGTTCAGGTTAAAACCTTGATTTTCTTCATTTAACAAAGAGTGATGAACCAAACAGATTTCCCAAATTGTTCTTGGGGACGATAAATAAATATTAAGGATATTCAAATAAAGGCACTCCTGGAATTGTCCAGAAATTAATTGAAAGTTGGCAAAACTGTTCATGGAATCAGCAGGAAATGACCTAAATATCTGAGAAACTAGAGAATGATTAAAAATAAACCTTGTTGAAAGAACTACAATTTATTTGCTGTCCAGGCCTCGGTTCTCGTCATCTTCTTCTTTCCCTTTCGGCTTTTCCCGTCAGGGGTCGCTACAGCAAATAAACTTTCTCCCTCTAACCCTATTCTCTGTATCCTCCTGTCTCACACCAACTAACTTCATATCCTCTTTCACTACGTCCATAAATCTTTGAAATCAATCTTAAATCTCTCTTCGGTCTTCCTCTAGAGCTCCTGCATGGCATCTCGAATTCCAGTATCCGTCTACCAATATTTTCATTATCCCTCCTCTGTACATGACTGAACCATTTCAGTCCGGCTTCCCTAACCTTCTCTGAGAAACATTTAACATGTGTTGTCCCTCTGATGGACTTATTCATGCTCCCAAAGAGAACCTCAACATCTTCATCTCTGCTACCTCCAGCTCTGCCTCCTGTCTTTTGTTCAGTCCCACTGTCTCCAAACCATACAGCATCGCTGGTCTCGCCACTCTTTTGTACACCTTTCTTTTCATTCTGGCTGATATTCTTCAATCACATAGAACCCCTTAAACATTTTTCCACGCATTCCAACCTGCTTGAACCCGTTTCTTTACCTCTTTTGCACACTCTCCGTTGCTCTGGACTGTTGACCCTAAGTACCTGAAATCCTCCAACTTCTTGATCTCCATTCCCTGTAGCCTCACCGTTCCACCCGGGTTCCTCTCATTCACACACATATATTCTGTCTTTCTACAACTAACCTTCATACCTCTCCTTTCCAGAGCATACCTCCACCTCTCAAGAGTTTCCTCAAACTGTACCCTGCTCTCACTACAGATCACAATGTCATCTGCAAACATCATGGTCCATGGAGATTCCTGTCTAGCCTCATCTGTCAGCCTGTCCATCACCACTGCAAACAAGAAGGGGCTCAGAGCTGATCCCTGATGAAGTCCCACCTCTACCTTGAACTTCTCTGTTACACCTGCAGCACACTTCACCATTGTCTCACAGCCAGCATACATATCCTGCACCAATCTAACCCTAACCCTTCCCTCTCTTTCATTTTCCTCATTCATCAGCTCTTCAAAGTACTCTTTCCCTCTCTATCCTTAATCACCCAGACATGCTTTACATCTCCATCTCTCTGTTTTGCATAAATCAGTCTCTCCCTCGATACGATGCAACAGAGCACACAAGTCATTGTACACCCTTTGTCTTGCCTTTGCTACCTCTATCTTTTCCTTACGCTTCATCTCCCTGTACTCCTGTCTGTTCTCTTCAGTCCCCTCAGTGTCCCACTTCTTTTTTGTTAACCCCTTTCTTTGTATATACTCCTTCACTTCCACCTGTCTTTTCTGGAAAAAAGTATTAACTACATCAATTTCCATCCTTTTTGCAAAGACCACCACCATTTGTCCCTCCGCGTTCCTATCCTGGATACGGATATTCTGCTTCCCTTAAACCAACTCATTCCAGAACTTCTCCTTCTCCTCTAACTCCCATCCCACTTGTGGGGCATAGCCACTAACAACACTGATTATCACCTTCAATTTCCATTTTCATGACTCATAAGTCTGTCTGACATTCTTTTCACCTCCAGAACATTCCTAACAAATTCTTCCCTCAAGATAACTCCTACTCCATTTCTCTTCCTGTCAGTACCATGATAGTACAACTTTAAACCTGCTCCTAAGTTTCTAGCCTTACTACCTTTCTACTAGGTCTCCTGGACACACAGTATATCCACCTTCCTTCTCTGCATCATGTAAACCAACTCTCTACCTTTTCCTGTCATCGTCCCAATATTCAAAGTCTCTACTCT
>CAAKHD010008427.1:0-29788 GCA_901007705.1 Fistularia tabacaria
GGGGGGGTGTGTGGGTGTGTGGGGGCGGGGTGCCGGGAGGGGTCTGTCGCGGTCCCGCGCGCCGGCGGGAGGGGGGGGGGGGGGGGGGTGTGTGTGTGTGTGTGTGTGTGTGTGTGTGTGTGTGTGTGTGTGTGTGTGTTCCCCGCAGACGTGCGGTTCCGGTGAAGGTCCCGACGACACCGTCTCCCGCATCTCCATCGTCAGCCTCCGACCGGCGGGAGGAGAATCGGCCTGAAAGATGGAGGGTCAGGTCGGTACCGGGCGTGTGCGTGTGCGTGCGTGTGTGTGGCGGGGGCACCCCCGCAACCGCGCGGGGTTCACAGGAAGCAGGAAGTCGCGTGGGATTCTTTCAAATTAAAAATCCATGAATTGCAAATTTCGCCTCAGTCCGAAGATTCCTCTTGAAATGATCGATCTATTGATTGATTTGCGCGTCACCAATCAGTTCAGTTTGATTGATCGGTTGTTCTCCACTTTTAGGAACCTAATATTTACGCATTTTATGTTAAGGAAAATAACGCGTGTCAAAAATGTTTATTACTATTTCTTTATTATATTATTGTTCCGACTGGATTTCGACCTTTATTGATTATTGATCAGTAAATGAATGAATTGTATTCTTGACACGATTGTAGTTTCCTGCTCATCTCTTGTGCAGCTCTTTATTATTATTCTTAGTAGTCGTAGTAGTAGAAGTAGTTGTAGTAGTATTAGTATTGGTGCTAATGGTGTTGGCAGTAACAGTGCCTGTTTGTACGTTATTGATTACCCGTGTATTCACTCCCGATCCAATCAGTGAGTCATGAGACTGATTAGATTCATGGAAAAAACTCAGAGGAGGAGCAGGAAGTGTGTTTGAGCGGAGGAAGACGGGCGTGACCCCTGTGTGTGTGTGTGTGTGTGTGTTTGACTTCATCATCTTATGTGTTTTCAGTTTATTTTTATCCTCAACTTAAAATTATCTTCCGTGTTTTGTCTCTCTGGATGGTTTCATTTCAACTGTCAAATCTCTATTATAAATATTTCTTTTAATTTCAGGAAGCGTTTTCATTCATTCATCCATTTCATTTCATTTTTAAATGGTTTCTTCTTTTACGTTTCTGCTGGTTTTGCTCTTCTTCCTGATGTCATTTCCTCCAAACCACCCCGACGACTGTTTGTTGTTGTTGTTGTTGTTGTTGTTTACCTGCCGCCCTCCATGTTGCTTCCTCCTCGTCTTCTGTCCCGCTGTTTTTCCCATCCGTGGCGTCCGTCTCCTCGCCCTGAGGGACGCCGACCCCCCCCCACGTCACATATCGACCCGCCGATCGACGGGTCATGTGACCCAAAGCAAAAAAAAAGAACCCCTCCTCTCCTTTCAGTGTTCGGTGTGTGTGTGTGTGTGTGTGTGTGTGCGTACTTGTCCATTCAATAACACTGTCACCTCCAGGCTGTTGCCATGGAGACGCTGGGGGGTTGTGGGGGGGAGGCCAAACAAACGTACCGGACTTTGTTTTCTTTGGAAACCCACACAACCACCTTCTTTCTTTCTTTCTTTCTTTCTTTCTTTCTTTCTTTCTTTCTTTCTTTCTTTCTTTCTTTCTTTCTTTTTCCCTTCACGAAATCCTCCCCCTTACCGTAGTTTTACAATCATTTATTTCTCATTTATTTCCAGGCAGTTATTTAGAAAAGAATAAGACATAAAAATATAGTTTTTATCATCTTTTATTACAATTATGTATTTACATATGTGTATGAATATGTGAAAATAACAACACAATCGCAAAAAAGTTATTTTTTTATTTTGAAAAAATAGTTTTAAAACCTCTATTCTGTGTCAGGTAGAATATAAACTAATCCTTCATCCGCGAACTTTGACCTCTCCAGCCCCTCATTCAGTCCCAGCCAGGATTGAGTAATAATCAAGAGAAACCAAGAATTCCGATCAAGAATTCCCGATCGATCCTCCTCCTCTCCCTTCGACCCCGGACGAGGACGCGGGACTGAACCGTCTCGTCTTGCCGGTGTGTGTTCTGCTCCGTCAGCGGAGGCAGGACACACACCTGTGTGTGTGAGACCCATGGTACGGACAGCAGTCCCGTGATTGGCCAGTCAGGGCTAAGCCCCGCCCCCTCTGTCCTCCCATTGACCGCCGTGTTGAGCAGATGCAGTGAATCAGATGGAGGTCTCTCTCTCCCGCTCTTCCTCCCTCCCTCCGTCCCCGTCGGATGCAGTGACCATAAAATTCCATGATGAGTTGAGATGCAATATTTATGGCGTCTTCGCTCCTCTCTCTCTCCTCTCTCTCTTTCTCTCTCTCCATCCCTCCTTCCCTCCCCCCTGCAGGAGAAGCAGGTGACAGGGTACCTCCTGTTCTCCCTCTCCACCGCCGTCATCGGATCCCTGCAGTTCGGCTACAACACCGGAGTCATCAACGCTCCTGGCGAGGTGGGCGGAGGGTTCCTCTCTGCGTCGCCGTGGCAACAAAAATGAAATAAATACATTTTTTAAGAAATTCTAAATAATTTTAGATGAGTAAATATGAATGAATAATCAAATTGACATTGAAAATGTCAATTTGACGAAGCTCTGACAGATGAGCAGGAAGTGGAGGCTTTCAGAACCTCCTCCACCTCCGAGGGAGGTTCGACATCCTCGGTGTGGGTTCTCCACGTTCTCCTGCCCCGGTGCTCTTTGGGTTCTCCATCCTGGTTTCGTGTTCTGATCTGGAGTTGCGTCAATGTTCTCCTCCAGGTTCTCCATCCTCCTACCCATCCAGAAGCAGTCAGTGAGTGAAGAACCGGTTTTCCATAGATTGACGTCTGGACCATTGTTCTGCCTGTCAATCACAGGGTCAGCTGTCAATCATATTGTCGGCTGTCAATCACAGGGTCAGCTGTCAATCACAGGGTCAGCTGTCTTTCACAGGGTCAGCTGTCAATCATAGCGTCGGCTGTCAATCACAAGGTCGGCTGTCAATCATATTGTCGGCTGTCAATCACAGGGTCAGCTGTCAATCACAGGGTCGGCTGTCACTCATTGGTTTGGAGAACCAGGCTGGAGAGCATGGAGACTCCAGATCTTCTGAAATGAATTTATTCCTAATTCGTTTTTTTTTTCCGCCGCTAACCCTCGTCAGAAACTGCAAATGTTCTTCAACACCACCTGGATGCAGCGCTACGGCGAGCCAATCAGCTCCGGGATCCTGACCGTCATCTGGAGCGTGACGGTGGCCATCTTTAGCGTGGGCGGCATGGTGGGCTCCTTCAGCGTGGGCGTCATGGCCGACCGTTTCGGCAGGTGAGCGCCGGCAAGCGTTGTTTGATCGAGCTAATGCTAACGCTAATTGTCCTTCTCCTTCTGCCTTTTCCCGCCAGGGGTCGCCACAGCGAATCAATAATGCGAATGCTAATTGAAGACTGAAAGCTACAATGAATGATGAATGTTTGTACATTATGAGAAGTACCACGTGCAACTAGCTGTCTGATACAACATCTGATATGCTATTACTGATGATAATACCAATGTATGCTAATAGGGATGTATGCTAATGCCAATGTATGCTCATACCAATGTATAGTAGTTCCAGTCTGTGCTAATACTCATGTATGCTAAGAGTGATGTATCCAAGTAGTATATTCATCTTGAATTATCATACATTGGTCATTCATCTCAGACCTTCGTGAACTGGAGTATTTCTGACCACCTTGTTCCTGCCTCCCCCCCCCGCAGGCGTCGCTCCATGTTCCTTGTCAACAGCCTGGCGCTGATCGGCGGTCTCCTCATGGGCTTCTCCACCATGTGTTCCTCCTACGAGATGGTGATCGCCGGCCGCCTGGTCATCGGCTTGTTCTGCGGCCTCTTCACCGGCCTCACCCCCATGTACGTGGGGGAGGTGTCGCCCACCCCCCTCCGGGGAGCCTTCGGCACCCTGCACCAGCTGGGCGTGGTGGTGGGCATCCTCATCGCTCAGGTTAGCATAATGTTGTTATTTTCCTGACTGGGCAGTACGACAAATTGACTCACTTCATGTAGCGCAGGCACTGTACCGTGTCTATCACAGCACGAGGTCATGACACTAAAAGGCTAATCACAACACCAAGCTAAATACATCTGGAAATGCTAGCAGTTCAGGTTACACTCCAGGACAGGGGGTCCAGGACCTTCCAGTCATGTGACTGTGACATCACCGCGGGCCCCTTTGTTCGCCTCGCCCATTCCCCTTCCTTCCCGCTGGTTACTCTTAGCGCTAACGGCTAGCGTTGCTGTGCCTGCAGATCCTGGGCCTGGAGGCCTTGCTGGGCTCTCAGGAGCTGTGGCCCATCCTGCTGGCGCTCACTGTGGCCCCCGCCGTGCTGCAGTGCATCCTGCTGCCCTTCTGCCCCGAGAGCCCCCGCTTCCTCCTCATCAACCTTCAGCAGGAGGAGGAGGCCCGCAAGGGTAGTACTGCTACAACTACTACTACTACTGATTCTAGCACTGTCCAGTAGCTATGCCCTTGGTACTGCTACTACAACTACGACTAATATTCATACGGCCACTGAAAGGAGTACTTTGCTATGACTGCTTTTAATGACAGCAGTTGTACTAATAATACTAGTAACAACTGCTTTGCCGCTGCTCCTGCTTCTACTACGAATACTTCTACTTTTGCTAGTACTACTGCCACAAATACTCCTCTGAAAGGAGTACGACATCTACTGATTTGCAGCTCCTGCCAATATTGCTGCTTCTACTACTCCAACTACGTGTCTTATCATTGTGATGCTAGCTGTGTTAAGTAATGTCCATTCCCATGTGTGTGCTAATCTTATTTCCCCCTACCTTACCTTATATTTTCATTGCAAACAATATCACACCTAATATTGACTTAGCTTAGCTTATCTTATAGCTTATCTTATCTTGTTTTGATTATTGTGTCAATTTTCATGCCTTATCTGATATCGTCATTGTCAAGCTAACAAGACCACTTACCGTATCATGATGTAACTTAGCTTACCCTTAGCTTAGCATACCTTATTTGAGTAAAATATCCATTTCCGTGTCTTATCTGGTACTGTCATTGTCAAGCTAACATAATCATCTTCTTTATCATGATGTAGCTTAGCTTACCTTCAGCTTAGCTTACCTTATTTGAGTGATATATCCATTTCCATTTCTTATCTGATACTGTCATTGTGAAGCTATCAAGACCAACTTCTTTATCATGATGTATACTAGCTTACCCTTAGCTTAGCTTACCTTCGTTGAGTCATTTCCATGCCTTCTCTGATATTGTCATTATCAAGCTAACAAAACCACCTACCTCATGTAACGTAGCTTAGCTTACCCTGAGCTTAGCATACCTTAATTGAATAATATATCCATTTCCATGTCTTAACTAATATTATCTTATCTTATCTTTATGCGCTTTAACCTCCACCCCTCTGTTTGCACGCTGCCGTCAGCCCTGGTGCGCCTGCGCGGCAGCGATGACGTCCACAAGGACATGCAGGAGATGAAGGAGGAGAGCGCTAAGATGGCCATGGAGAAGAAGGTGACCATCGTGGAGCTCTTCCGCTCGCCGGCGTATCGCCAGCCGCTGCTCATCGCCGTCATGCTGCAGCTCTCGCAGCAGCTGTCGGGCATCAACGCTGTGAGCACGCACACACACACACACACACACACATACACTGTAAACAAGTTAGGTCCCCCATTAGCCGTTGCCCGGGCAACGATTCGCTCTCCACCAGAAGAGCAAACATGGTTGTAAAGGTGAAAAAAAAAAAAAGTGGGGTGCTGGGTTCTCTTGGGTTCCAATGGGTTTTTTAAATTATAATTTTTAAAAAATGATATAAAAGATGTAAAAAATTCAAAATAATGATGAAAAACCAAGAATTCATGTCCTGTAAAATATTGCATGTCATATACGTGAACCTTGACCTGAAAAAAATCCTGAATTGGACTTGGAAACGACCTGAAATTAAAATTTAAAATAAAATGTGAGTGAATATTACCTGAGTACACTTTTGTATGGCAGTGTACAATGTACTTGAAAATAAGAGGAAAAGTGATAAATCACTATATTTAATTGAATAACTTTAGAGCTTTATCTCCTGCCGCCATGAGACACTTTGAATCTTCTTGATGTTCTCCGACGTTCTCAGGTGTTCTACTACTCCACGGGGCTCTTTGAATCGGCCGGGGTGAAGAAGCCCATCTACGCCACCATCGGCACCGGCGTCGTCAACACCATCTTCACCGTGGTTTCCGTGAGTGTTTGCTCAGCTCCTCCCGGCCAGCGTTCGCATCCGCGTCCTGATCCCTCCTCCTCCTCCTCCTCTCTGCAGCTGTTCCTGGTGGAGAAGGCCGGCAGAAGAACCCTGCACCTCCTGGGCCTGGGCGGGATGGCGGTCAGCGCTCTGCTCATGACCCTCGCGCTCATGCTGGTGGGTTTCAAACTATCTGAGCAGATCCTGATAACAATGTTTGGAACACATTTGAAGCCATCTGCATTGCTAGCTACACCGCGGGTTAGCTTTAGCATCAAAATAACGTTGTCACGTTAGCATCAATTTGGCATCAGAAGAACAACGGAGTGGCATCAGAATAACATTCATATCGTGTTAGCATCGGATTCATGTCAATTTCAAAACAAAATTCCGATTGCAAATCGGATTAGCATCAGAATAACATTAGCTTTTTTAGCATTGAAATAGTGTTGTCAGGTTAGCATAACACATCACGTTAGCATCAGATTCATGTCAATTTCAAAACATAGTCCCATCAGATTCTCATCAGAATAACATTAGCTTTTTTAGCATCAGAAGAATGTAAAGTTAGCAACAGACTGTCGTCAAGCTAGCATCGGATTAACATTGCGTTAGCATCGGATTAATTTCAATTTCAAAACAGAATTCCATCAGATAAGCATCAGAATAACATCAGCTCAAGCAACATATTTCATATCAGGATATGATCAAGTTAGCATCAGAATAGCTTAAATCTAGCATCTGATCAGCATTACAATAACATTAGCTTTAGAGTCATAAAAATGTGAAGTTAGCGAAGGACTATTTTTTTTAAGTTAGCAACAAATTAATATCAAGTTATCATCAAAAATGTTCAATTTCAAATCAGAATAACGTCAGATTAGCATCAGGTTAGCATCAGAATAAAATCAATTTTGCATCAAATGAAGATCAATTTCATGTCAGACTACAATTTGACTTTATGGCCACGAGATGTTTGACAGGCATGACCTTCAAAGCAGACTGACATCAGTCATCGGTCGGACATTTAATCTTCTGTCATGAAATCTCGCCGAGCAGAAGGACATCAGCGCCATGAGCTACGTCGCCATCTTGGCCATCATGCTGTTCGTGGCCATGTTTGAGCTGGGGCCGGGCCCCATCCCCTGGTTCATCGTGGCCGAGCTCTTCTCCCAGGGGCCCCGCCCCGCCGCCATGGCGGTGGCCGGCTGCTGCAACTGGACCTCCAACTTCCTGGTGGGAATCAGTTTCCCCAAACTCCTGGTACGTTGTCTCGGATTAGCATGGTTCCCCCCCCACGTTCCTGACGGCGTGAAAACCAGATTGGCGCCCCTCGCGGACCGTACCATTTTCAGCTTGTTTTTGCATTCGAACTTGACACTTCCTGTTTTCCCTGGTTTGTCACACTTCGGTGTTTCATCAAAAACTACAACCCCTGTCTCCGCAGGAACTGTGCAACGACTGGGTCTTCCTCATCTTCACCGCCTTCCTCGTCCTCTTCTTCGTCTTCACCTTCCTCAAAGTGCCGGAGACCAAAGGGAAGACGTTCGACGAGATCGCCCGCAGCTTCGGCAGCCCGCCGCCCGCCGCCTCCTCCTCCGTGGAGGACCCGCCGCCGCCGAGCGCCAGCGCCGCCACCACGCTGCCGGCTTCGCCGGAGAAGGAGAAGGTCCCGCTTGTGGAGACGCCGGTGGAGGCGGCGGCGACGGCAATGGCGGCGGATTCGGAGGCCCCGGCCAATGAGAGCACGCCCCTGGGCGACCAATCCAACGCCACGGCGCAGGAGACCGTTTAGCATCCGCGGGTTCCAAAGGACCCACAAGCAAACCAGATCAGTAAAAACCGGAACAACACTTTGGGGGTCCCCTCCGTCGAAACCCCCTTTCCTTTATGTTGCCATAGAAACACGATTGACCTTTAGCAGAGAAAAAAAAAAAAAGATATGAATTCCCGGGGTTCCAGTTAGCGATTAGCCATTAGCGTGACCTCCTTCAAAAAAGGCCGCCTTAAAATCGAACGGGGGGGGGGGCTGTGTCAATCAGACGAACATTCCGGGTGATATTTTAGTGCAATATGACCGTGTGGTGCGTTCAGGTGACGTCCCGTTGTGTTGTATTTTATTGATTTCTATATTTATTTTTACGGCGTTCTGTTCTCGTGCGTCTCTTTTAGAACCGCCGCGGGTGTTTTTCTGCCACCTCGCCTTTCGGGCCAACCAACCCCAGGAGCCTCAGAGGAAGCGCCGAAGTGCCCGACCGCACTCGGACGCGTCTGCAGGGTAGTTAGCGAACGCTAGTCACGTTCGGGCGAACGGCGCTGCCCGTTGTCGGGAATCATAGGGTTTGATTTTTCTGGTTTTTGGCCGTTTGCGCTGGCGCCCCCTCGTGGCCACCGTCCATTTCGACACCAGAGAAGACGAACATTGCATCGGAGGTAAAAACGATTCAAGAATTAGTTGAAAACGTGCTAGAAATGGTTAGCATTTTGTAACTAGCTAAACTAACAGATGCGTAGTTACCTTTAAACGAAATGTAAAGCGGAAACTATTTCACAGGAAGTGATTTCTGCTTCACTTGCCAGATATCTGGGGGTATTTTATTTGGAAATGCTGCTTCTGAAGGTTGGCTGGACCACTGAGAGGTTCCAGGACTTCAACGATAATGCTAGGGGTTACGTGCAATCGACTGTACATCATGTTTTGTTACGGAGAACAGGGCCAGTATTTATTAGCATAGACATTCATTTATGAGCTAGCACGTAAAAGCTAATTTTTCGCCGGGCTTGCCCACTCCCCATCTACCTAACCCAGCCCAGATATTGATAAGCTAAGGAAGCTATAAACGTCGCTTTCCATTCACTGTCTGACACGGTAACTAGCAGCTAAGTGGCATCCGCAAGCGCACAAGTAGCGGAGCAGGCTAGCGCTTCAAGTCGGATCATTAATCATCGTGGCCGTAGCAACTTGAGCAGTGGCTGCCATCTAGACGACGCAGGAGATCATAACCAGCTGCTGAGCGGGCAACAACGCTAACACGCTTTGTTATCGATTAGCAACAGACGTAGTTAAAGTACCGCACAAGTGATCGAGTCCTACCGGCACGACGGTACAGGTGTACAGGTGTCTCTCAATAGATGTTGTGTAATAAATTAGCATTAAGATGTATACATAATATGGGAGATGTCATTTTAGCCATAAGACTCCTACAAGATAGACTTTGAGTGTTTTTGGCTAGCCTAGCCACATTAGCTCTACTGCCTCGAGCTCTATTCTTCACATTTTGAGGTGTAAAAGGTTTTGGAGGTGCTGATCCTTGGAAAGTGGGAAGCCTTCATGATTATTAAAGCAACGTCCTTGTTTGATAGCTAAATGCTATGCTAACGCCAGTTTTTGAGTCTCCCCCCGATGCTACAAATGAAAACGATGGCTGAAACAAGCTGATGTGCTTCTTAGGTTTGAGGACAAAAAAATATCAATATTCTTTGTTGATGTTTTTGAGATAATCTTAATCTTTTTCTTGCCAATCCCCTCAATGTTCACCGATCCAAAGCGCAGCTAGCAGTCAAGCCCAAGTCTTCTAGGTGTGGCTTGGTCCGATAAGTTGACAAGACATGACTAGCTTTTTCAAAAAAAATTCCCTGAAGAGCAAGAACATCGGAAAATAAAAGAATCGGACTTCAAGAATCCAATCCCATGACACAACAAGTGTGCGATCTTTACAATGTTGGCGATCAAACGGCTTTGCTAAAGCATCAACTTTCCGTTTGACTCCAGACCAGAGAAACCGAAGCGGTGCGCTAACAAAGCACCATGCTAACGTCAAATCCACGGAAGTTGTAGAGTTTTTAAAAATCTCAGAAAAAAAACAAGTTAGTGGAAAGTAAGTGGTGTCATCGTCAAGTCGTGATGTCTTGCCTCCCACCGCTAACGCCATTTGACAGCGTGTCATGCTAACCCTGTTTACATTGCAAACCATGCACAGCTGCACATTTAGCAAGCTAATGAACCAACTGCACATTTTATTTTTGTTTTTTTTTCAGAAGAGAAGTTAAAAGATTAAAGATAAAAAGTAAAAGTTACGTAGCATGGTTGTTAGCCTTTGGTGTGTCACTGACATCATATATGTGTGTGTGCGTGCGTGTGTGTGTGTGTGTGTGTGTGTGTGTGTGTGTGTGTGTGTAAAAAGTGTACTGCACAAAGTATATTTTAAATATTCCGTGGTGATCGTGCGAAATATCATAGTTTGTCGGGTTAAAGAAGAGAAAAGATTATTTATCTGGTTTTTGTCGTTGTTGTATTCGAGGTGAAGCTGAATTTCGTCAAGTCCGCCCAAAACGTTAGCGTAGCGTTGCATTCTGACCACGGCTTACTCCAACGAAACCTCTCTGTCATTTTGTATCCGACTGGTTTGTTGTGTTTCTCGGGAGGAAAACTAGAGGAGCTTTAAAGGTACGAAAAACGAGCAGATTTTTCAAAATAAGAGCTTTAAATAAATCCCGCTGGTGGTTTTTGTCGTAGCTTTACTGTGAAAATCCCACATTCACCGCAATGGTTCGTTCCAGTTTGTGTTCAGCCTCAGCCTGCAGGACGGCGAGGCTGCAAAATTTGGTATTGTTGTGATTATTGATTATTTATTGGACCGCAGAGCCTGATCAGAGTGGAAACATGCTGGCGAATATTTTTCCCCTCCGTGTTTTTATTGATTATATTTATTTTATTTACTTACTTTTATCACGCTTGCTTCTGTGCTGAACTGCTGTCCCTTGTCCGCTGCAGCTTAGCTGTGATATATTGATCACCATTGATTTTGTATTGACGACATGTTCTTGGCCAGGTCCTTTCAAGCTGAACGCGTGCCCGTGAGTCCATTTTTGGTTATTTATTTTTTCTTGTCACTCTTTCCTCACCTCGTGTTTGTATTTGAGATACCTGATGAAATGTAAAAGAATGATTAATAAAATGTTTATCCTGGATGGAGATGCAGAGAAAGAGTTTTTTTTTAAATTTCTTTAGACTGAGCAAATTATTGAGGAAGAAAATCGGATTTTTAATGTTTATTATTATTTTGCAGAAACCCCAACCTGGTCTGGCTCTTTATGTAAAAGACAAAATAGGAAAAAGGAAAGGATCGAAGTTACAGCTGAATATTGGGTTTAGGAAAAAAAAAAACAACGAAAAACAAAAGTTGTATTTAAAAAAAAAAGTCAACTAAAAAGAAAATGTTGTTTACGTGAATTGCACACTTGAAAAACGAATATATTTCTACTTAAATATACTTCTACTACTACTTCTTAAATGTAATTTAATATCATGATCATGAGTCCCTCTTGCTTATTTAATTTTCTCAAAAGCGATGTTTTATAAGCAAAAACGTTCTCATGACATTTTGTTTTCTTGAATAACCCCTACTTGGCTTCCGCCGCCTTGCTTTTATTTTGTCGGACCTGGCCGGAAGCTTGGTGTCATATTTACCAACACACAAAATTTACTTGACTATTTTCAAAATGTTTACATTAATTTTATTTATTTCAGCGCCCCGTTTTAAATCAAACAAACAAAGCAACCTCCGTGTTTTCAATGGGTTTTCAGGAAATAAACAACTTCCCATCAATGAATTTTCATACATGAATCGTCATGTTTTTATTTTCATTTTATTTTTTAAGTCAAACAAGATATCCGGTCCGGCCGCCTCCCTGGAAGCGGGGAGGTGGAGGAGGAAGAACGGGGGAGGATCAATTCTGAAGATTTTTTCGTCCAGATAAATACACGAGAAATCTTTTTGTTGGTAAAAGTGTTGCCATGACATAGATTTTTTGGTCTTCTCTATATCATTTTTAGATTGGAATTAAATATGGCTGATTAATCATAAATTCTGTCTAAGAAATAAGATCAAGGAAGTAAGGGACTAAATCACACATGGAATATATCCAGCAAAGAAAACATTAGAAAGATTTAAAATTGATAATGATGACTCCTGTGATTTCTGTGGACTGTATGAAGAATCTGTTGTACATTTAATTTATTATTGCTTGTACTCAGAAATATTTTGGTTAAATGTGCAAGCCTTTTTTGAGAGAAAAATGGATTCTCACTCTTGCTGCAGGATAAGGCTTTTTTTCTTTACTATGCAGATATGCAGACCGTACCGAGGAAAAGGACTTTGTTTGTTTTGTACAACTTTTGTTCTACCTTTGGGAAAATTGAATATTCACAAAAGAAAATGGAATGACAGTAAAC
The DNA here is from genome assembly GCA_901007705.1 of Fistularia tabacaria. Lineage (NCBI taxonomy): Eukaryota > Metazoa > Chordata > Actinopteri > Syngnathiformes > Fistulariidae > Fistularia > Fistularia tabacaria. The sequence goes on from CAAKHD010008427.1 coordinate 12,466, forward strand.
CAAACTTCCCAGTCTTTCCGCAGGATCTGTATCAATACAGCACCGTGATAAATGGACTTCAAAACCCGATCGCAGTAAGAACGAACTTTATTTTGAAAAAATGTGGCTAATAGTTGTGTGTATGTGTACGTGTGTATGCAAAGTATTGCATACTATGTATCATTGATGTACGATTGAATTTAGCCATGTTTGGTTGTAATATGGATTGATGGCTTGTTTTGATTTGACTTGATTTTAATTAAAAAGAATAAAAAATAAAATAATTGATAATATATCCCGGCCTAACCACGCCTTACAGCCCCAAGTTCTGTGGGATGAGAGGCCGCGCCCCTTATTGTCCCCCACAACACAGAATGCATTGAAGTATTCTAGTTGTACTGTTTATATGGCTTTTTGATTGTAATATGTGTAGTTTTTTGTGTGTTACTCCGGGCTAAACAGATTTGTTGTGTATATATATTTGTTAATTAAAAAAGAGTCGCAGTCCGGGATCAAAAATCAAAATAGCAAGTATTTGAGTTGTACTGTTTATTTGGCTTTTTGATTGTTTTATATATATATATATATATATATGTAAAACAATCAAAAATCGTATATATACAACAAATATATAAATACACATATAAATATGTATATATATGTATGTGTATATACATGTATATATGTGTATATATATATTTATATGTGTGTGTGTGTATATATATGTATGTATATATATATATATGTATGTATATGTATGTGTATGTATATCTGTGTGTGTGTAAATATATATATATATATATATATATATATAATGTATCAATAACAGTGAACAGTGAACTTCCGGGATCGAAAATCAAAATAGAAAATAATTTAGTTATACTGGTTTTATGGCTTTTTGATTGTTAGATATGAAGTTTGTGTATATTTTTTTGTTAATAAAAATATTTATTTTAAAACAAACAAACAGTGAACTTCCGGGATCAATGATACATTCCCGGTTTAACCGCGCCCACCAGACACTTGTCACATGGGTGAGAAGCCACGCCCCTTAGTGTCCCCCACAATACGTGCATCGAATTTATTTCAGTTAAAATCTTTAAAAGGCTTTTTGATCGTTTTATAGAAATATGTTTTTGTGTGTGTGTTCGCCCTGGCGTAACAGATTTGTTTTGTATTTGTATTTGTTCATGGAAAAAAAAAATAAAATAAAAAAAAAAAACAGGGAACTTCCGGAATCGAAAATGTAGCCTCGGTTTAACCACGCCCACCTGCACAAACTCCCGTGGGGTGAGAAGCCACGCCCCTCATGGCCCCCTCAACATAGAAAGTATGTATAGAATGCATAGAAAGTATTGTAGCTCTACTCGTTATATGGCTTTTTGACTGCTATAAATACATTGAAATATATATGTCAATATATGTACATAATTTTTTGTGTGTTACCCCCGGCTGAACAGTTTAGTGGTGCATATGTTTGTTCAATAATCAATCAATCAATCAATAAATAAATAAAGAGTCGAATGAATAAAAGAGCAGGGAGGAAGAGGAAGAAGGGGGTGGAAGAGGAGAGGAAGCGGAGGGTCTCCTCTCCCCCCCCCGCGCGGCTCGTCATCCCGTCGCGACGGAAAGGAGGAGGCGTCGCGCCGCCGCCGATCAGCACCAGCCGCCAGCGCGCGCGTGCACGTGCGTGTGCGCGACAGAGAGAGAGAGAGAGAGAGAGAGAGAGAGAGAGAGAGAGAGAGAGAGAGACAGCACAGCGGTGACCCTCCTGCGGCGGCATCACCGGCACGGGGAGAGAGAGAAAGAAAGAAAGAAGAGGGGGAGGAAAAGGAAGAGGGGGAGGAGGAGGAGGAGGGACGGAAGCCGCTCCGGGACGTCGACTCGAACCGACCGGCGGCGGCGGCCCGTGCAGGAGGCGCACGACAGGAGCCGCACCGGCGACGGTAAACGACGGCTAGCGGGATGCTAGGAGGAAGAGGAGGATGAGGAAGGAGAAGAGGGGAGGGAGAGAAGGAGGGAGGAGGAGGAGAGACCGAGAGGGGGGGAGAGGGGGCGGTGGAGGCGGTGACAACGGGGCCGGGGGGGGGCGGGGTGCTCGACAGCTGCTAGCTAGCTAGCGTTAGCAGGCTGCTCAGGTGATGCGTGTCACGTGAGCAGGCTGCGCGCGTGAACGCAGCGCCGACGTCCTTACGGGCGGACCCACGCACGAGCGCGCGCGCGCGCGCGCGGCGTCTGCGCAGGTGCGGGGAGAGGGTGGGGGGTCGGCGTCGTCAAGGTGACCACCGACCTCGTCACGTGACCGCGACGTCAGGTGAACGTCAGGGTGACGTCAGCATCCGTCAGAGAGACGCCTGCATTGTGAACGACGTCACGGGATGTCAACAATTCGCCGTTGTTTATTTTTTTATTTTATTATTTTCATTCTTACTTTTGCCTCAAAAATATATTCCAACCATTTACATTGTGTATGTGTGTTTGTGTATGTGTGTGTGTGTGTGTGTGTGTGTACACTATCAGCTGCCATGGAGACGGACGGAGAGCAGAACCAACAGGGGGCCTCAACCAATGGGAGCTCGTCGTCCGGGACGGGCTCGCGACCCTCCACCATCAACTCCATGTCGCTGTACGAGCGGCAGGCGGTACAGGTGTGTGTGTGTGTTTGTGTGCATGTGTGTATTTGGTGCGCGCGTGTGTGTGTGAGTCAACAATGCAGCTGAGACTGCAAACAAAACAGGAAATAAACACATCATGGGAAGTTCTATTTCTATATATAGAATTCAATTTGACTTTCATATTTATATATTCTCATTTTAGCAAGGTTTCACAAATGAGATTATCCTAGCATCAGGAAATTATAATCCCCCTTAATTCCCAGTTCTGGAATACCTGAGAATGCCCCAATGTCTGAAATAATCAGATGAGGGGAAATAGAACAGGAAGTGATGCTCACAGCTGATGCTCCTCCTCTTCCTTCCTTTGCCAGGCTCTGCAGGCGCTGCAGAGGCAGCCCAACGCCGCCCAGTACTTCCAGCAGCTGATGCTGCAGCAGCAGATCAACAGTGCCCAGCTGCAGAACCTCGCTGCCGCGCAGCAGGTCAAGGTGTGTGGCTCCGCCCCCTTCTTTTTTTTTTTCTTCTTTTTTTTTCCATCCTGAAGAACCATGGGTAGCTTGTGATGCTAGCATTCTGCTTCTCCTGGCTCCGCATGGTTTAATTACAAGTGGCTTTGTGGGTCGACGGGTGTCACGAGGGTGTTACGTGGTGACAGAAGATCTCACCCTCTTCCTGTCGTGCTTCCTCCCAGGCGACTTTGGCTGCCAGCCGACAGTCGAGCCCGTCCAGCAGCAGCTCGTCTCAGACCACCAGCACTTCGGCAGTACGTTCCTTCATCTTCCTCTTCATCCTCAAACAGAAATCCAATTTAAGGCTCCCTCTTTGGGTTCTCTGGAAAGTTCTCTTCTGACCCACTTCCTACTTTTCTCATAAACATGTTTAGTTTACGACCGACATGCTAGCTCTGCGTTGTGACTGGCTGCTAGTTTGCAAGAAACGGTACTCGGCTAATGCGTGTCCAAGCCAATAATAGCATTTGTGTGTCACCTCGTTGTTGCATTACATGCTAACATTGAGGCTAACCGCTAGTATTAGCTTATACTTTGTTTATATGTTCTCTGTTGGGGGGGGACATTAACATTATCCTGGGAATATTATGAAAGGTACAAAAAACGAAAAGCTATTATCCAAACCCTAACATTCACAAAAAAAGGCTACCTGCAATTCTTAGCATTAGCTTTGTGCTCGAGCGAATATCGTATAGTTTTGTTAATTTGGGGAGGCAGTTGAATAGCAACTATCCTCTTACAAACATTCAAAAAACATGGCTAGCTTTACTGTTTGCATCACGTTGGTGGTCGTATACAAATCGGCATCAGAGTTTTAAACAAAATGCAACACCATGAAAAGCCAACATCCCCGTGCTAACAAGCCTGGATTTGCAGTCTGACAAATGTTGTCGTTAATGTTACCATGTATACATACCCTGTGACTAAGTCATGACGTTGGAAATGTTGGTGGTAGTATAACTTTGCGAGCTACCTGCTAACTTTAAAAAGGAAAACTAGGCCAGCTGCTAATGTTAGCTTTGGTTGAATACTGCATGGTAGATGTTAATGCTGTGGTTTTTTGGGGGGGATTTTGACCAAAATACAACCTCGCTTCAGGCTAGCGTCACGTCGGGATCCGGCTCCACTGCTAGTGCTCGTGCTGTCAGTGCGGCGGCGGCGGCTGCAGCAGCGGCGTCCACCATTAGCCAGTCGGTGCTGCTGAGCGGGACGGCAGGAGGGCAGGGCCAGATGTACCTGAGGGTGAGTCCGCCGCTGCAAGTCTACTGGGACTCCTCTTTGTCTCCTTTGATGTCATTTGCTATTCAAGCTGACCTAAATGTAGTTTCTGTAATTTGGAGGAGAACTAGTTTTCTGTTACTATTCAATTTTGTCCATGAAGTCCTGATGTTTTGGAGCCCCCTGGTGGCTGCGGTTCCATGTTGCCTTCTGGTGCCTCCGGCAGGTCAACCGTTCCCTGAGGGCGCCCATCTCCTCCCAGCTCATCTTCATGCCCGGCAGCACGGCCACCGCCGCCGTGGCAACCGTCACCCAGCAAACGCAGGCTCCGAAGCAGGAAGTGGCCCCGACGCCGGCCTCCGGCAGCCAATTGGACAGCGACCAGGTGGGTGGAGGCTGTCGCCGACGTCTCTGCACTGTGGCTCCAGCGCATCGTCACACCTCTCCCTCCCCCCGTCTCCACCTGCAGGCTCAGAACCTGGCACTGCGAGGGATGTCCAACCCCAAGGGCGTGAAGTCAGAAGCTCCAGAGAGGAGAGACACAGGTGAGCCCAAGGGCGTGAACCAGGAAGTGACTGCATCATAACCAGGAAGTAGCTTGACGATAATCAGGAATTAACTGGGAAAAAAGCAGGGAGTAATTGAGTAAAAAACAGGAAGTGGCTGGATAAAAACCAGGACATGACTGACTGAAAACAGGAAGCAATTGGTTAAAAAAACAAGAAGTCGCTTGACAATAACAAGAGGTAATGAATAACAATGTAGAAGTAACAGGATTATAACCAGGAAGTGACTGGGTAAGAAGCAGGAAGTAAGTGAAAAAGAAGGAGGAAGTAACTAAATAAAAACCAGGAAGTAACTTAACAATAGCATGAAATCATGAATAATAATGAGGTAGTAACAGAACAATAACCAGGAAGTGGCTGGCTGATATTCAGGAAGTAAAAGAAGAACAACCAGGTAGTAATTGAATTTGAATGCAATTAATTTCCTGGTAAATAATTGGTGATCAAACTGATTCCTCCTCCAGCCGCCCTCCCCCCCGCCCCCACCAAGCCCTGCCAAGCTCCGCCCCCTCACATCAAGATCCCCACCTACCCCCAGCCCACCAACCTGAAAGCCCAGCCGGCCTCCTCCTCCTCCTCTTCCTCCTCCACCTCCTCCTCTTCCACGTCGTCCTCCTCCATCCCCCTCTCCCAGCTCCTCCTCCACAGCACCCGCAACCTCAGCGCCGTCACCGCCGCGCCCTCGGCGGCGGCACACGCCCTCGTCTTGACGTCCAACGCGGCGGCGCAGCCTCGCGGCTACCCGGTTGGCACGGCGACAATTAAGCCGGCGGTCAACGCCCAGACGCTGGTGGTGCAGCCGTTGCAGAAGGCGGCGCTCGGCGGCGAGAAGGCGGGGCACGGCGGCGGCCCCGTGCCCATCCAGCCCAAAACCCTGCAGGGGCTCCGGCTGCCCCTCCAGCTCCCCGCCAGGAACCCGCCCCCCATCCTGCCGGCGCCGCCCCCGGCCAGCAGCGCCGCCCCGCCCCCGCCGGCGCCGCACATCCCGGTGCAGATCGTGGGCGCCAGGCAGAGCGCGCTGGCGCTGGCGAGGGGCGGCGCCGGGCAGGAGGGCGCCGCCGTCCTCAGCAGCTCCTCCAGCCTCCTCACCATGGTGGCGTCCATCGCCTCCCGGGAGGGCGGGGTCATGAGCCGGGGGGCGGGGCTGAAGGCCCTCCAGCTGCCACAGGAGGCCCCGCCGCCCGCCCAGGTGTCTCAGGTGCACCCGCAGGCCAATCAGAGCGCGGCGCCCAAACAGAACGGACCTCTGTCTTCCAGCCCCGCCTCCTCGCAGGCCCCGACAGCAAACTCCGCCCCACCGACGCCGTCTCGGCCGTCCCTCCCCCCGGAGGAGCAGAGGGGGGCGGCGGGGAGCGCCGTTGCCAACGGGGATGCGGCGGGAACCCAGACTGCACAGGTGCGTCTGAGTGTGTGTGTGTGTGTGGGTGGGTGTGTGTGTGTGTGTGGTGTGTGTGTGTGTGTGTGTGTGTGTGTGTGTGTGTGTGTGTGTGTGAGACACTCTGGTGTCACTGTCTCCCCCTGGTGGCGGCAGCAGGAAGTGCAGGTCAGGAGAGCCGGAGACTTCTGGGTTAAAATATGCCATTTGTTGAAACAAAAGATGATTATAATTTTATAACATTTATTAGTTCATAAAGTATTAATTTGATATATTTTTACATTATATTTTACTGTATTTGATATATTTAGATCATATTTTGGAGTTAAATTACTCCATTTATGATATTATTTTAAAATTGACATATGAACATATTTATTTGAATGCATTTTAATTCTTACTTTTAATTGTTTTTTTTCTTCCCCAGTCCAAACAAACGTCAGGGCCCCTCAAGCGCAAATCCGACCCCTCGTCCATCACCGATGAAGACGGCCCCTCCCCCCCGCACCTCCAGCCGATCAGAGATTACGCTTCGGCGCCGCCCACCAATTCCATCGACGCCGGTACTCAGGCTTATCTGCCAGAACAGAACCTTCACTGATATTAGCTTTAGCTTTCATAGCTCAGCAGGCTTTGTCGTTTGCTTCCGCCGCCAGGCTCCGGCGGTCCCCCAGCAGCTTCCCCCTCTCCCTCCCCCGCCCTGTCGGTGTCGCGGGTGAGCTGCGGTCAAGGGCAGCGGGCCCCGCCCCCTCAGGCCGTGGTCAAGCCGCAGGTCCTCACCCACCTCATCGAGGGCTTTGTGATACAGGAAGGGGCGGAGCCTTTCCCGGTGGGTGCTCTGGGACTCGTAGTTTTTTTTCCCCCTGCGCGGGGAAGAACTACGAGCTCGCCGGCTGAGCTTTTTGTCCCACGGACAGGTGTGCGGCCCCGTCAAGGACTCGGCCGGAGAGGACCTGACCCAAGACGGCCCTGACGACGACCGGTCGGAGACGGCTACCGTGGCAACAGGTACCCTTTTTGTTGACTACGTCGTAGCACTGATGACGAGCCGGCCTGCAAAGCATTTGCAAGCTGTTAGCCCTGTTAGCCCTGTTAGTGCGATGCGACGCCCCCTAGTGTCCAGGAGGTGGCGGTGCAGCCCAGCCCGGACTGCAATATTCGCCCGTTGAAGTACTTCCCCTCTCTCTCTGTCTGCAGTCCTGAAGTGCGAGTACTGTAAGAACTTTGCTCCGGCCAGCCAGTTCCGCGGCACCAAGCGCTTCTGCTCCATGACCTGCGCCAAGAGGTACTACTGACATGCATGGAGAACCTGCGGGAAAAATAAATATGGCCGCCAACACTTGGGAGAACACCCCGCCGCCAAAATAAACAAATAGGATAAAACGATGTTGAATTCTGGAAGAGTCTTTAGTGGTGGCGCGGAACCCCGGGTGGCGGCGGCTGTTTGATTTTTGGTGTGTGTGGCATGTGTGTGTTTATCTATTTATCGTTGCGTCATGTCCGACCCTCTGAACACGTTTGGCAAAAAATGCATAAATATTTGGAGGAAGTTCTTTGAAAATCCGCCATTCTTTGAATTAATTCTCAAGCAAATTAGATTCTATATTTTAGTTTTTTTTTAAGGAAATTAGTTATTATCATTATTTAATTATTATGAGTTTTGCTTTTTTAAATGAAATATTTTTATTTAATTTATTTACTTTTCGTTCCCATCCATCTTCTTCTCTGGCTTTTGCGTCTTCTGGCCAGAATCGTTTTGCTTCATCTGTGGCAGAACCAGCCAAAGCTCGGGGACGGTTCGTTCAGGGAAATTTAGTTCGTGGGAAATTTGAAACCTGGTAATTTAACGCAAACGGATGGATTCATAGCATCATTTCTGGCCAGTCAGGGGAGAAGGACGGTGCTGTGCTCAGGAGCTCGGACACTTCACTCTGATTTTCTCCCCAGAGTTTGCACGAAATGCATTTTTGGATATTTTCAACCCACTGTATTTCTATTTTCCACAAGAGTCGTCGTATGTGTAGTACGTGCTGCTGGTTTGCGTCGGTCCCTTCGCCCAGGACGGCGCAGCAACAACTGCTAGATGAATGATCTGCCTGGAGGGTCGGGAGAAGCTGCTGAAGATCTGATCCTGATCTGGATTCAGATCTTCAGATCAGATTTGGGGGGAAAGAAGAGCCTGAAAAATGGCGGGGAATAAAAATATAATATGGCCTCAAAATCTGGGGGGAAAAAGATACTTTACCTGAAAATCTGAAAAGAAAGGAATAAAACTTTATCCTGATGGGGTAACGGAAATACAAATTTGCCTGGAAATGTGAGAAAAGGAAAACAAAAAAATACCCTCAAATCTGAAAAAAAAAAAAAACAGCCGGGAAATTCTGAAAGAAAAAGAAAAAATCTAAAAGGGTAAAATTAGCCTGACTCCCTGGAAAGAAAAGAAAAAATGAACCTGACATCTGGTAGAAACAAAAACATATTGTCGGAAAATATTGATTTTTTTTTTTAAAAAAGCTGAAAAATCTGTGCAAAAAAAAAACTTAACCTGAAATTTGGTAAACAAAAACTAAAAGAAAGTCTCAAAATCTGGAAAGAGAAAAAAAATACCTTGAAGATCTGGTAAACAATTACCTTAAATCCCAAAAGGAAAAAAAACACTAACTCAATAATTAGCTTGAAAGTTTGGGCGAAAAAGAAAACCAACCTGAAATTTGGAGAAAAAAAAACTCCTAAAATCTGGTAAAAAAAGAGAAAAACACCAGCTTGTGAATCTGGAAAAAAGGAACGACAAAAATCCAAAATGAAAAAAAAAACCACAAGCTTGAAAGTCAGAGCGAAAGAAAAAAAATCAACCTGAAATTTGGAAAATAAAACCACAGTAGCCTTGAAGGAAAGAGAAATAAAAAGTGGAAGTAAAGCTCCTCGGCGGTGAATGTGGCAGAGGCAGCGGTCCGGTTGTGTCCCGCCGGGTTCTGGTGCGAAGGGCCGCTGTGTTCTGCTCTGTGCTGCTTCAGAACCGTATCAGTCACTCTTTGTCTACGATGCAGTATGTACTGGTTCCCCAGGTACAACGTCAGCTTCCGACAGCCCTTCGCCGCCCGCCAGGCCCGCCACGCCCACCGGGGTCCCGCTCCGGACCGGGGACGGGGACGGGACCGCGACCGGGATCGGAACCGCGACCGGGACCCGGCTCGCCTCTCCAACTCGGACGAGGAGGTCGGCATCGCCAGGCGGAGGCTCCCCCGACGCACCTGCTCGCAGATCGCCAGCGCCAGGATCGCCGGCCGACCCCTGCCCGTCAAGGTGCCGAGAAATCAGCAATAAACAACCGAAACACGTCCGCACCCTGAAATAAAATAACAGGAAACTAAGGTTTTACAAGACAAAACAAACGATTTCAAAATAAGATAAAAATACACAGATTGGGAATTTAAAAAGTGCATTCAAATTGAAAATAAGAGGGAAAAAAATACAGTCAATTATTAAGAGAAAAAAAAACAGAACCTATAAAATGACTTAATTTTCATGAATAAATGAAAAAATGGGAAGTAGCCATTAAAATGAATGGAAAAATCAGTTATTTCATGAAATCAATAGAATTGTCCATATAAGAGAATGATAAGATATCGATAATTAGATTAATGAATTTGCTTTAAAAAAATTACATTTAACAAAAATACAAATATTTGAAATGAAAAATTGTACCAATTAAAATAAAGAAATTAAGGTTTGATAAGTAAAATTATACAAAACAAACCTATTTCAAAATAAGATAAAAACACCCAGATTGGAATTTTGAAAGAGTTCATCTAAATCAAAAATTAGAAATTAAATTGAAAATAAGAGGATAAAAAAATTCATGATCATATCGAATTACAATTTCATTGTGAACATTTTTGAAGTTTACCCTCATCAGCCTTAAAGATCCCCCCGTCTCCAAGCCGGTTCCTCCTCAGCCTCTGCTCTCGTCCTCAGTGCCGCTCCGAGTCCAGCCACTCCGAGGAGGAGGAGGAGTCCAGCGGCGAGGAGGACGAGGACGACGCCGTGTCGCTGTCCCCCGCCTCCTCGCCCTCCTGCCAGCGCCCGCCGCCGCCGCCGCCCCCTCCGCCTCCCCCGCGGCTCCCGTCGGAGGCGGCCGCCCCGCCGGGCTGCCGGCCGGCGAGCCCCGGCGGCCCGGCCCGCTGGAGCGTGGACGAGGTGTCGCGCTTCATCTCCTCGTTGCAAGGTGGGAGGCGGGCAAAGGGGCGGAGCCTCCCGAGACGCCGCCGTTCTCCGCTAACACTTGCTTTACCGTCCTCCCCCAGGCTGCGAGGACCTGGCCTCCCAGTTCCTGTCGCAGGAGATCGACGGTCAGGCCCTCCTGCTCCTCAAGGAGGAGCACCTCATGTCCACCATGAACATCAAGCTGGGCCCCGCCCTGAAGATCTGCGCCCACATCAACACCCTGAGGGACTGACAACCATCTCCTCCTCCATGTTTTTTAACAGGAGCTGAAGGCCAAACCAGGAGATCCCGAGAACGTTTATTTATCTTCCTCCCTGAGCTTCACCTCCCTCCTTCTCCACACTTTCCCCCTTTGGAGATCCTTCCTCCACTCGTGTCCTAACCCTCCTTGGAGATGGGACGCACCTTCACGCCGCTTCTCCTGTCGGGAACACCGTCTTCCTCTTTGCCTCCTCTTCTCCTCCCGCTGTTTTGAGGAACGTTCTCCTCCGGTTTTCTTTTTCCCGATTCCACGGCAAACACGAGCCGACGGTTAGCGTCAGTTTTGTCGTCGAGCTACGGGAGGCTAATATAGCTGATATCTCTTGCTAGCGCTCACAGAGCGGGGCTGGCGTTCGCTGTTAGCAACCTGGTGGTTCCGAGTCAGCGCGGCTCCTCTTGGGCGCACAGTAGCTTCAGGCCGACCAGTCCCAGGCGATGCTATGCTATCTGACATGCTAAAAAAATCCAGAGCGGTAGAAAACTTTGAAGTCAGTTTGTTCCTGTTCCCTTTCCTACCGTGCAACAGATACCCACGGGAGAACATCTGTTAGCGTAGCATAAAAGCTACGACCATAAAGTCCACGCTAACTCCAGCACTGGGAATATTAGCAAGTGGATATCAGCTACATTAGCAGTTTGCAGCATCCTGTTATACACTGGGGGCAGGCGCAGTCACTGTGCGGTTGTCAGTGCTAATTGTACGCTAGGTCTGACCCGCTAATGGCCGTGTTTGGCGTTGAACGACTCGCACATCGTGCGGTTAGGGTTCCGAGCCCCCTGGGGGAACAAGCTGGCATTGTCGCACAGGCTGGCGGATCGGCGTGCTACTCCCTCACACATTCTACCTTTAAGCTACGTTTAGTCTTTCGTTAAAAACAGCAATAGAGCGAAAACCAACAAGCCAAATTTACCCCAAAATACGCGGAGTTGGTACTGTGGAGTGCTACTGCTCTGGTCTGATACCTTAAAGATACGCTAGGAGTTGTTTTTGAAGACTAGCCGAATGTGTTCTTTGACGTACAGGGTACTTCGAGAGGACAGGGTAATTTACCGGCCGCAGAACGTTCCCGACCCCTTCGAGGGTCCCGCAGAATTTCAAGCTAATCCCAGGAAGAAGAAGCAATACTGAGAGAACCGATGCCGAAGGTGCTTTTTGTTTGCTTACGTGTGTATTTTACTTTAATACACAAACTACAACAAAATGCTTGTAGTTTGTTTGACCTCCCCGCCCCACCAGGATTTCAGGAAATACGCCCTCTCGCCATTCTTTGACATGAACAGTTAGACAAGCCATCTCGCCGGGTTAGCTTAGCACAATGAATGGTAGACTATGGTACGTGTCAGCGCACCTCCATCCAGCAAGCGCTCCAAATGCCCAGGACTTTCGAATGTGACTGGCACTCGCTGATTCAGCCAATGTGTAAATCGGTTTCTTTGGTACAAATACCACAACTGGAACTACTTTCTCGGACCGAAGCGCGAGACTTAGTGATATCCCGATCCTGTTGTTCATAAGGGATGTGTATCCACATCAAGCTGAAGTCACAACTTTCAAAATGGGGGTTCCCCGAGTATTCAGAGTCCAGTTAAGAAAACAAGAGCTTTTAAAGTTGCTAGCTTGTTGTGTCGCAACAATGGCAAAACTTTGGGGCCATTCTGATTTTTTTGTTTGTTTGTTTTTCAGTTCTATCGTCTACACGACTGCGCCCAAGAACAGCAAAGTAGTTCCGGCTCTTAGGAGTTCCATGTTCTTTTCGCACCGTGAAAAAAAGGGCCAGCGATGACAAATTATGTTTTTGATAACATTAAACATGCTGAAGCTAACACTTACCATGTCGCGCCATTCGTTATGTTAAGCTAACCTCCTGAGGGACTGTCCCAGGAGTTGATGTGTTCCTTTAAGAAAAGAAAAAGAAAATTCTGTCCATTTTTCTTTTCCGGATTTTTTTTTAGATCTCTAGGCTCACAACGGACGTGTGAACAAGTGCGGGGCGGGGCAGCGTCAGAGGTCTTGATTTATTTTTGTTTTGAATTCCCACAAGAAAAGCGGCGAGTCGTTTGCAAACGGGATGACGTTTCTCCCGTCAGGGATGAGGATGCTGAGCGAATGTCCGCCCGGACCCGTGGTGCGTTCAGGGCCTCCGGGCGTCCTGTGAATTGTATGTTTATATATTTAAATACCCAGAGTCATGTGGCGTCATAGACCCCCCTTCCCTCCGTGAACCTCGTGGCCTTTTGGTTCCCGCGCTCGTCTCTTTCACGCCTTCTAGATTTGAATCTGCTTTTCACATCCTTCCAGCAGCGCTCTGCTGTCCTTCTTTAAAAAAAAAATCTTTTTTTACATTTTTTTTTACAAATACTATTTCAAGGAAGTACATCCTTTGCCTTTTCAAAAGAAAATTCATGAAAAAATAAAAATGAAGGGGTCCGCCCCCCCCTCGTGATTGTTAGCCATCTGTTTTGTCGACTTGGATTAAATTCAAAGCTTTTGATTTTTAAACGTCCTTTTCATTCGATTTTTTTTAACATGGTAAAGCCCATTGAAATAATTTTAACAAAAATGTAAAAAAAAAAAAAAAAAAGCCTAAAATTTGAATTTCATAACTTCCACGTTTGCAGTTTGAATGTAGCAAATTCTGACGAGTTGAATTTACGATATTTAAATAAAAGAATTAATTGTTTTTAAATGTTTTTAATAAAAAAGAAATCAAGAAAAGTAACAACTGTTAATTTATGTCTTTTATTTTTTGGACTTATTTAAGCCTTTGAAGTCCCCGCAGTAACGTGTCGTGAAAAACAGGAGCTAGCTTGATGGAAAACGGTGCTAATAACCAAGTCGCCCTGGAACCGGCCCCCGAACGGGGTTGTCGGGGCCGACCAGACGGACTCGCCTCCGGAGACGGGAGCCGAGACTCTTGTTTGCGGTTTCGAACTAAAAAACAATAAAAGCTTCACAGCCAATCACCACGAGTTTCTCTTCATTATCAAATCCTTCTTGGAGGGTGTTTTACTTTGAAAGGGCTTTGGAGTTTTTTTAGAAGTTTTTCGCGTCCAACGCATTTATTCATTCCTTCGCTGTCTCTTCCAGCTGTTGAAGATCCGCCAAAAAAACAGAAGTCTCCTAAATTGGTGGTGACGGCATCTCAGATGAAGACCACCTGTCTCCTCAGTCGTCACCAGATCAACACCGCCACCTCTTTCCGTGCTGGCTATTCCCCAAACAAATCAGCGTAAGCTAGCTGCTAAACACCAGCTCCTATGACCTTTTCATTGGTCCTCGTTTTTTGCCTCGCCTTTTAATTCTCAGAACCAGGATGGCGGAGAGCGAGGCGTCAGCAGTGCGGTACATGGAGATGGTCGGTGGACTCCAACCTAAATGTACCCTTTATGACCACAAGTATTGGCTCACCTGCCTTGACTGGAATATGAACTTAAGCTCTATCCCATTCTGAATCCATAGGGTTCAATATGACATGGGTCCACCCTTTAGAGCTAGAACTGCTTCAACTCTTCTGGGAAGGCTGTCCACCAGGTCCAGGAGTGTGTTGATGGGAATTTTGCGAGCATTCTTCCAGAGGCGCATTTGTGATGATGGACGAGAAGGCCTGGCTCTCAGTCTTAGCATCAGCATTTGGACATTTTGGACAATTCCATGCTCCCGACTTTATGGGAACAGTTTGGAGCACCTTCCTTTTCCAACATGGCCGCGCACCAGTGCACCAAGCAAGGTCCAAAAAAACATGGATGACAGACTCTGCTGTTGATGAACTTGACTGGCCTGCATTGAGTCCTGACCTCAACCCAATAGACATCCAGTACTTTTGGCCATATAGTGGACTTCTAAATGGAGGTAAAGGTCAGGAGGCGAGATGGTGAAATGCAGGAGAGCCTTGAAAGTGTCCTCTCTATGCTGATGACTCTGCTTCCCCCTCCAGAACGTCAGCTCCCCTTTATCTCCTCTTTGACCTTCAGAATGGAACCAAGCAGAGCCACGCCTTGCTCTCCTTCCTCCTGGCTCTCAGAATCAAATCCTCGAGTCAAATCATCAGCAGGGGAGAACATGGAGAGCCAGCACCTCGAGAGAAAACGCGAACACAACCGCGGTAGGTTTCGAAATGAGGCTTCGGGTTTTAAATCCCACTCAGTAGGCATCATGAAACTGAATGTTTTTCATTGCGCCTTCTGACTCCTCGTGAGTACAGCCGTCCCTGAAGATACGAATTTAATTCCTTCCAGAAGTGGATTAATTTTCAATCTCAATTTTCCCCATTTAAAATAACAAAATAAATGAAATGGTGGGTCCATATCCTGGATGCATTGCGATTCTATTCACGTGCGATGTCGGTCCCGCCGACACCACAATTCCTGCTTCATTTCTACAAAAAAGCATCTTCTCTCTGGGTTCACCTCTTGCTGTCTTCGGGCCTGTGATGATTATTAAAAAAAAATCCACAAAATAAGCACAAAGATATAAACTCAGAATCAGAAAAACACTTTATTTGTATCCGAGGGGCAACTGGAGGGCGCGTGGGGTAGCAGCGTCAAATTGTAAAGAATAAATATAAGAGTAAATATATTTAAATATAGGTAAAACCATACCGTGCCAGTTTCCAATTATGATTTTCTTGCTCTTGTTTTCTTTTGACATTTCTTTTTTCATATTTCAAGGATAAAATTTGCTTGAGTCGGGTTATGTATCTGAATTATTCATACATAAAGTGATTGGTATCTCAAGGGGCTGCTGTACTTTGATGGAGAGATCTTCATAACCTCGTAGACTGGATGTCTTCTCCAGTGATCAGAGGGGGGTCCTGAACCTCAGCAGACCAACTGGTTCCCAGTCTCACTCTGATGCTTCTTCAAGGCAAACCTGCTTCATGTTCCGTCATTGAGCTGGTATCGTGCTGTGGCACACATTCTCCACCACCCTGTCAGACGACCCACTGGTTTTCCACTGTAGCCTCACAACGAGAAGGTCTCTGGTTCAAATCCAAACCGCGGATCTTTCCTGTGCGGAGTTTGCATGTTCTCCGTGGTTGTCTGTGTGTGTGTTCAACCACACCTCAAAACATGTAGTCTCACCTCTTGGCAGGTGAAGGAAACAAGAATACATTAGTGGCCGGGGGGACAAGGGTTGATCCGACCTTCCAGATATTGTCAGGCGACAAAACGAGCCGATTCTCTGCGTTTCTGGGAGTTTTAGGCATTAAATCTGTCTGCAAACCAGCCGGGGGTATTTTAGATGGTCTTTCATGTGATTCATGTGATGATGCCGACCAATCAGGTGTCAGGCATGAAGGCTCACCGCGCAGCCTCAGTCTTTCTCAGGCGGCCCAAATCTGAATTTATGCATGTCTTTGTCCTTAAATGTAGAGCCGTATGGAAGAAACCCGGATTTGTTGTCGATTGACTGGTGGCCCAGTCCATTAGGTCGCTGGTACTGTGATGACAAGGACGATGGTTCAAGTCCACCTTGGGAAGTAGCTTTATTTCTCAGACTGCCCAAATCTGTTGGCTTAATTTATGTATGTCTTTGTCCTTAAATGTAGAGCCGTATGGAAGAAACCCGGATTTGTTCTCGACTGACTGGGTGGTCCAGTGGCTTAGGTCGCTGGTGCCGTGATCCAGGGATAGTGGTTCAAATCCAGTCGGTCGAGGTGGTGCGGTTGCTACACGGCTACGGCGAGGAGGATTCAGGACGTCCAGAGGGTGAGAGCAGAGAGGACCACCACGGAAGGCAAATGAAGGTAAGTGTCTATGTGTGTAACTGTGTGTTTGTGACTCTGTCCCCAGGTGAACGAGAGATGAGAGACCATCATGGATTGTGGAGGTGAGTATGTGTGTGTGTGTGTGTGTGTGTCCACAGGTGGAGGAGAGACAGGAGGCAGCAGGGACACAACAGGAGGAGGTGGTGAAAGAGGACAAAGAAACACTAATTCATGTTTTTTGAAAAACCCTATTTTTAGTTAAAAAAGAAAAGTAATCGGGTGTGTCTTCATCCCATCCCCCCCCCTCAGGCATTCAGTCCTCCTCTTGAGTGTCCCTGCTGCCTCCTGTCTCTCCTCCACCTGTGGCACACACACACACACACATACTCACCTCCACAACCTCATCTGCACAGTCCATGATGGTCTCTCATCTCCTGTCTCTCCTCCACCTGTGGACACACACACACACACACTCACCTCCACAACCTCCTCTGCACGGTCCATGATGGTCTCTCATCGTCCGTGGTGCTTCACCAGCTCCCGTTGTCTCCTGTCTCTCCTTCACCTGTGGACACAGAGTAACACACACACATACTCCGTTACACACATTGACACTCACCTTCATTTGCCTTCCATGTTGGTCCTCTCCTCTGTCCTCTCCGTGGCTCCTCTCCTCCATGGCAGTCCTCCTGTTGTCTCTCCTCCACCTGTGGACACAGAGTAACACACACACATACACAGTCACAAACATAGACACTCACCTTCATTTGCCTTCCATGTTGGTCCTCTCCTCTGTCCTCTCCGTGGCTCCTCTCCGCTCTCACTGGGGGGCTCCATCCTCCGGACGTCCTGAGTCCTCCTCGCAACC
>CAAKHD010008428.1:0-12394 GCA_901007705.1 Fistularia tabacaria
TCAGGTTAGGGGTAAACTTAAGGAAGGAAAATACTACCAGAAGAATTAAAAGTAAAAGAGAAGTAGGTAATGCGGGGGGGGGGGAGGAGTACAGGATAGAAATACGACAAGTATTAGAGTGGAACTATAAGAAGAGTTCATACTACAGGAAAGAAATACTACAGGAAAAATACAACTGAAGGAGGGTACTTGCTAAAAGAAAGAAATACTACAAGATTGGAACTGCAAGAAGAGTACAGACTACTGGAAAGAAATACTGCAAGAAGAGTAGATCTATAAGAAGAGTACAAACTAAAAGAAAGAATTGCTACAGGTAAAGTACAACTGAAGGAGGGTACTTGCTAAAAGAAAGAAATGATACAAGAGTAGAACTGCAAGAAGTGTACAAACTACAGGAAAGAAATCCGACAGGAAAAGTACAACTGCAAGAATAGTACATACTAAAAGAAAGAAATATGACGAGAAGAGTATAACTATAAGAAGAGTACATACTAAAAGAAAGAAATACTACAAGAAGAGTTGAACAATAAGAAGAGTAGAAACTACAGGAAAGCAATATGACAGGAAAAGTACATTTGCAAGAAGAATACACACTAAAAACTACAAGAGGAGTAGAACTATAATAAGAGTATATCCTAAAATAAAGCAATACTACAGGAAAAATACAACTGCAAGAGGAGTACTTACTAAAAGAAAGAAATACTACAAGAGTTGAACTGCAAGAAGAGTGCATACTACAGGAAAGAAATACTACATGAAGAGTACAAACTACAGGAAAGAAATACTACGGGAAAAGTACAACTACAAGAAGAGTACATACTAAAAGAAAGAAATACTACAAGAAGAGTAGAACTTTAAGAAGAGTACATACTAAAAGAAAGAAATACTACAAGAGCAGAACTGCAAGAAGAGTACATACTAAAAACTACAAGAGGAGTAGAATGATAAGAAGAGTACATACTAAAATGAAGAAATACTACAAGAAGAGTACAACTGCAAGAACAGTACATACTAAAAACTACAAGAAGGGTAGAACTACATGAAGAGTACAAACTAAAGCAGAGATATACTTCTACAAGAAGTACTACAGGGAAGAAATACTACAGGAAAAGTACAACTGCAAGAAGAGTGCATACTAAAAACTACAAGATTGGTAGAACTATATGAAGAGTACAAACTACAGGAAAGAAATACTACAAGAAGAGTAGAAACTTATTTCCCTTCGGGCTGCTCCCTCAAGAGGGTACCACCTTCTCTGTATTTTCTCGAACCTCCTGTCCTCCATGACCCTCCTCTCTGCTCTTCCTCTGGACCTCCAACCTCAGCATCCCTCTACCCCAGATCTTCTCCATCCCTCCTCTGTCCACGTCCAAACCATCTCCGTCTGACTTTATCTTCAGAAAACATCTAACATGTGCCATCCCTCTGATGGACTCCTTCCTGATCCTCTCCATCCTCCTCACTCCCGAAGAGGAACCTACACATCTTCATCTCTGCCTCCTGTCTTCTCCTCAGTGTCTCCACCATGGTTACTCTTCTCCTCCCTCTTCTCCACCTTTCCCTTCAATCTGGCTGATGTTCTTCCATCTCATAGAACCCCTGACACTTTTCTCCACCCGTTCCAACCTGCTTGAACCCGTTACTTCACCTCTTCTCCACACTCTCCCTTTCTCTGGACTGTTGACCCTGAGTCTTTGAAATCCTCCACCTTCTTGATCTCCACTCCTTGTAGCCTCATCACTCCACTTGGGTCCCTCTTATTAACACACGTGTATGCTAACCTTCATTCCTCTCCTCTCCGGAGCATTCGGCCACCTCCACCTCTCTAGATGTTCCTCCACCCGTTCCCTGCTCGCACTACAGATCACAATGTCATCAGCAAACATCATGGTCCATGGAGGTTCCTGTCTAACCTCATCCGTCGGCCTGTCCATCACCGCTGCAAACAAGAGAGGTCTAAGAGCTGATGCATGATGAAGTCTCGTCTCCACCTTGAACTTCTCTCTTACACCTACAGCACACTTTACCACTGTCTCACGGCTAGCATACATGTCCTGCACCAGTCTAACATACTTCTCTGACACTCCATCTTCGTCATACAACTATAGTTTCTTTATCTGCACCCTGGCGTATGCTTTTTATAGGTCTACAAAGGTACAGCGCAGCTCCCTCTGACCTTCTCTGTATTTCTCGACCAGGATTCTTAAAACAAGTACTGCATCTGCAGTACCATAACTTCATTGTCTAAAGTTTTTTTCCTTTGCCACTTCCACTACGTCACCATTTTATCATCAGGACCATCTGCCTTTCCACTCTTCATCTTCTTCAATGCTCTCCTCACTTCACTTTTATTAATCTCTGCTACTCTGTGGTCCACAATATTCACCTCTTCTACCCTTCCCTCACTTTCATTCTCCACATTCATCAGCTCTTCAAAGTACTCTTTCCATCTTCCCATCACTGTTCCAGCATCTGTCAATACATTTCCTCCCTTTCAGTCACCCGGACCTGCTGTACATCCTTTCCTACTCTATCGCTCTTTTTTCCCGTTTGTAAAAATCATCCCTCCTTACTGTCCAACCGATCATACAAGTCATCAAACGCCCTTTCTTTGGCCTTGGCTACCTCTACCTCTACCTTGCGCTGCATCTCCCTGTACTCCTGTCTGTTCTCTTCAGTCCCCTCAGTGTCCCACTTCCCCTTTGCTAACAGCTTTCTCTGTATACACTCCTGCACTTCCTCATTCCATCACAAGGTCTCCTGATCTGTTTTCCTTCTCAACTCCTCCCTGAAAGCCATACAACGCTGCTCCCTTTTCAGCTTCCACCACTTCTGCCTTTGTCCTCTTCATTGTCCTTGCCACGAAAGGAAAAACCACAGGAAGATTTAAAACTACAAAACAAGTAAAACTGCAGGAAAGAAGTGCTTTAAGAAGAGAACAACTACAGGAAAGAAGTACTTCAAGAAGAGGGAAAACTTTAGGAAGAAAGAACTACCGGAGGCGTAAAACTATAAGAAGAGTACAACGACAGGAAAGTAGTACTACAAGAAGAGTAAAACTACAGGAAGAAAAATTACAGGGAAAGTACAAAGTGCAAGAAAAAAAACTACAAGAGTACAACTACAGGAAATAGGTACTGCAAGACGAGCGAAAAGCTTTAGGAAGAGAGAACTCCCGGAACAGTAAACACTCCAAGAAGAGTACAACTACAGGAAAGAAATACAACAAGAATAGTACAACTACAGGAAAGAAATACAACAAGAATAGTAGAACTACAGGAAAGAAGTACTACAAGAAGAGTGAAAGCTTTCACAAGTGGAAGAGTAAAAACTACAAGATGAATAACTACAGGAAGAAAAAACTACAGGAATAGTCAAAAGTACAAGAAGAGTACAACGATAGGAAGGAAGTACAGTAAGAAAAGTAAAACTACAAGCAGAAAAAATACAGGAGAAGTCAAAACTACAAGAGGAGTGCAACTACTGGAAAAAAGTACAAGAAGAAGAGCACAACTACAAGGAAGAAGTACTGCAAGAAGAGCGAAAGCTTTAGGAAGGATAGAAACTACTGGACGAGTAAAAACTACCAGAGTACAAGTACAGAAAGTAAAAAATACAGGAATAGTCAAAAGTACAAGAAGAGTACAACTACGGGAAAACAGTACAATAAGACAAGTAAAACTACAAGCAGAAAAAGTACAGGAAAAGTAAAAACTACAAGAAGAGTACAACTACAAGGATGAAATAGAACAAGAAGAGTACAATTACAGGAAAGAAGTACTACAAGAAGAGTGAAAACTTCAGGAAGAAAAAAATACAGGACAAGTTAAAACTACAAGAAGAGGGAAAGAAGTACAGCAACAAGAGTACAAACTACAAGCAGAGGAAAATACAGGAAAACTGCAAGAAACAAAAACTACAAGAGTACAACTACAGGAAATAATTACTACAAGAAAAGTAAAAACTACAAGAAGGGTACAACTACAGGAACGAAGTACTACAAGAGGAGTAAAAGTACAGGAAAAGTAGGAAGTACAAGAAGCGTTAATACTACCAGCGGAGTAAAAACTGCAGGAAGAAATACTGGAAGAGGAAATAAAGTACAGGAAAAACTACAGGTAGTGACCTGTCAAAACTACTCAACTACACTGAGAGGAAGAGGAGGAGGTGAAGAAGGAGAAGAAAAAGCAGAGGAGAAGAAGGAGAAGAAGAAGAAGAGAAGAAGAAGAGGAGGTGAAGAAGAGGAGGATTAGAAGAAGAAGGAGGAGGAGGAGGAGAAGAAGAAGAAGAAGAAGAGGAGGTGAAGATGAAGTGGAGGTGAAGAGGAAAAGAAGAGGAGTTGGTGAAGAAGAAGGAGAGGAGGAGGAGGACGTCCTCATCAGCAGCAGATAACTTCATCATGGCCATCACACCTCCACCACTTCCTGCCTCCCTGCAGTCTGACGAGAAGCTGCTGCAGGTCTGAGTGTGCAGAGATGAGAAAATCAGCTGAGACTTCAGGGGACCTGCCAGAACACTCTGGAGCCTGAGAAGACCTTCTGGAGCCCAGCAGAACCTGAGAAGACCTGCAGAACCCATCAGAACCTGAGTAAGAGGACCTGCTGGAAGCCAGCAGAATCTGAGAAGACCAGCTGGAGCCCATCAGAACCTGAGAAAACCCACGAGAACCCATCAGAACCTGAGAGAGAAGACCTTCTGAAACCCTTCAGAACCTGAGAAGACCTTCTGGAACCCAGCAGAACCTGAGAAGACCTGCTGAGGAACCACTGAGAGCTCCCAGCTTGAAGCTCCTGCTGAGGGACCTGCGAGAACCCTTCGAGATACCAGAGGAGGAACCTATGAGGACCTTCTGACCCCTCCCACGCCCCCCCCCCCTCCACGGAGGAGAAGCTGGTGCTGGTTGGACGTCCGGTT
Organism: Fistularia tabacaria; assembly: GCA_901007705.1. Taxonomy (NCBI): domain Eukaryota; kingdom Metazoa; phylum Chordata; class Actinopteri; order Syngnathiformes; family Fistulariidae; genus Fistularia; species Fistularia tabacaria. Next base: position 4,915 of record CAAKHD010008428.1, read on the forward strand.
GAGGTCATGTGGTTGTGCAGGAGGACCTCGGAGCTTCTGCTGCTGCTGCTGCTGCTGCTGGAGATGTCCAGGGGCCAGAGCGGAGACCAGGAACCGGGTGAGGAGCATCGTGGACGACATCAGAGCAGAACCACAGTCCACATCGGGCTGCCACATGGTTATTACATGCTTATTACACTTTACACTTATTTACATGTTCCTTTATTACATGTTTATTACATGCAAATACACTGTATGGCATGTCTTTTTACACGTTATGGCATGTCTATTACATGTAAATACACTGTATGACATGTTTATGACACTTCAAGACATGTTTATTACATGTTTATTATATTTGATGACATGTTTATTACAAGTAAATACTCTGTATGACATGTTTATTCCAGTTTGCCACATGTCAATAACATGTAAATACACTTAATGACATGTTTATTACCATTTTATTACATGTTTATAACACAAACTTTCACTATACATATGTATTACATGTCAGTGCACTTTATTACATGTTTATTACACTTTATGATATTTTTATTACATGTGAAGAAACTTTGACATGTTATTACACTTAATAGCATGTTTATTACTTGTAATTACACTATTAATTTGTAATATATGTTTACTACATGTTTATTACAGTTTTTCACATGCCAATTACATGAACATACACTATATTTAATATATTATTATTATTATTATTATTATTATTATTATTATTATTATTATTACACATGTTAACAAAATTTAATTGCATGTTCATTTCATGTTAATTACACTTAATTACATTTAATTACACTAAATAACATGTTTATTACAGGTTTATTACAATTTGCCACATGTTTATTACATGTGAATACACTATTACATGTTAATCATATGGTTGATTACATGTTAACAACACTTAATCACATTTTCATTTAATGCTGATTTATACTTAATTACATGTTAATGACAATTAATGACGTGTGTAGTACATGTTTATAACATGTAATTACATGATTAGCATCTTTGTTACATGTTTATTACATGTTAATTGCACTTTATTACATGTTATTTCACGTTATTAAATGTTTATTACAGTTCCCCACATGTTAATTACATGTAAATACACTTTATTCCATGTTTATTATGTTGTTTATTACATGTTTTTAGTTAATTACATGTTCATTACATGACTACACTTAATTACATGCTTACTTAATGTTAATTAATTACAGTGAATGACAGTGTAATTACATGTTCATAACCTTTCATTACTTGATTACACTTTATTACATTTTTATTTCATATTTATTGCACTTTATTGCATGTTTATTACATGTAATTACGCAATTTATCTGTAATATATGTTTATTAGATGTTTATTACAGTTTACCACAAGTTAATTACATGTAAAAACACTTAATTCAATATATGTAATTTGGTTCATGACATGTTTATCCTTAGTTACATGTTTATTACACGCTAACTAGTTACATGATAGTTACACCTAGTAACGTGTTAATTACATGTTAATTGCACTCAATTACAGGTCTCCTCATTTTACATGTTAATTACAAATTTAAATGTTTATTACAGTTTTATTATTACTTGATTTCATGTCATATTACAGTTTCATAAGTTTATTACGTAGCTTGTTTTTATAATTCATTACAGTTTGCTATTTTTTGCTAAATGTTTATTACAATTTACTACATGTTTATTACATAGATCATTAACTTGTTTAGTAATTACATATTTATTACAGCTTTAAATGTTCATGTATTAGTTTATTATATGTTTATTACATAGCAAAAATCCCATAGCATATTATATCGTTTAATACTTCTTCACCACAGTTTATGATACGTTTTGCGACAGGTTTATCAAACAGTTTATTACAGAATGTGTTTATGTATTTATTGTTCTATTACAGTTTATCACGTTTATTGCAGTTCATTCTATGTAAAAAAAAAAAAAGAAGTTTATTACACTTTATTTCGGCTTATAACATGTTTCTTACACAATAGCATGTTTATAGTAGTTTTTGTTCCTATTAATTAGTTGATTACATGTTTATTACACAGATTAATCCACAATAGCATGTATATTACATTTTATTCATATTACATGTTCATTACAGTTAACTATGTGTTTACTACAATGTTTATAACAGTTTATTACATGTTTAATACACATTTATTTGTTTATTATATGTTTATTACCCAACAACATGTTTATTACAGTTTATTCCTATTTATTAGTTTATTACATGTATATTACAAAAAAACAAGTTGATTGCAGCTTATTCATATTTATCACATGTTTATTACAGTTTACGACAATGTTTATGTCATAGTTTAGTTCGGTTTATTACATGTTTAATACACATTTATTCACGTTTATTAGTTTATTACATTTTTATTAACAATAACATGTTTTTTCCGGTTTTTCAATTATTTTTTTGTTAATTACATGATAATTACACAACAGCATGTTAAAGTTTTTCCTATTTTTAATTTATTACATGATTATTACACAATAGCATGTTCATTGCAGCTTATTTATAGTTATTAGTTTATTACATGTTTATAACAGTTAATTATTTTTACTACAGTTTTAGCATTCTTATTATCTTGCTACACGTTTATTTCATAGTTATTTATTGTTTTTTGTTTTTTTTCACGATGTGTGACATCGTGTCATGACGCCTTTATTACGCGGTAATTATCGCCTTAATTATTACTGAATTATTTCCGTATTTGAACGCGTTGCGGGAATGAAAATTGAAAATGGAAATTCTCGAAAGCCAGGAACCGAAACGCGGACGTTCCTTTCTTCCGCTAACGCTAGCGCACCACGAATGGACGGTCAGCCGTTAGCGCTGGAGGTTCTCCCTGGAGGTTCTCCACGGAGTTTCTTCGTGGAGGTTCTCCCTGGAGGTTCTCCTCATGTCCCCAGAGCCGGGCCTCTCCTGCTCCTCCCACATCTCCACGGCGGGCAGCAGCGTGACCTGCAGGGTGGCGACCGCCGGTCCCCATGACGACGAAGACGAGGACGCTGACGCCGTCGTGGCGATGACCGCTTGGTAAAAACACAAACACACACACACACACACACAGGTGTTGCCATGGCAACCAACTGATTCCCCCCCCCCCCACAGCTTCGAGGACCCGCGCAACGGGACCGCCTGCTGCCTGCGAGGGGGCGGGGCCACGCTAAGCTCCGCCCTCCTGAACCCGCTGGGACGCTACTGGCTAACGGCGCGGCTGCGCAGCGGACGCAACGTCACGGCCGCCGTGGAGCTGCGGAAGATCGGTGAGCGCCCCCTGCTGGCGTGGAGACGCCGTCGCACCCCGGGGTGCTGCGAGTGCGTGCGCAGACGCTGGAATTACCTGCAATTACTGGTGGCAATTACATGTAAAAGCAGCGTGCTAACATTCGATAACATGTAATAAACGTTCGATACCATCGATGGACGTGTTATTACATATAAATACGTGTGATAACATTTAATTACATATAATAACAGTGATATATGATCGATGGACGTGTAATTACATATAAATGCATGTGATAACAGTTAATTACATGTACTTTCTGTGTAATACAATCTATGGACGTGAAATTAAATATAATTACATGCGATAATAGTTAATTACATGTGTAAACAGTGTAATACGATCGATGGACGTTTAATTACATATAATTACATGTGATAACATTTAATTACATGTATTAACTGTGTAATACAATCTTTGGACGTGTAATTACATATAATTACATGCGATAACAGTTAATTACATGTATAAACAATGTAATACGATCGATGGCCGTTTAATTACATATAATTACATGTGATAACATTCAATTACATGTATTACCAGTATAATACAATCTATGGATGTGTAATTACATATAATTACATGCGATAACAGTTAATTACATGTATTAACTGTGTAATACACTCTATGGACGTGTAATTACATATTATTGCATGTGATAACAGTTAATTACATGTATAAACAGTGTAACGCCATCAGTGGACGTGTAATTACATATAATTACATGTGATAACATTTAATTAAATGTATGAACAGTGTAACACCTTCAATGGATGTGTAATTACATTTAATTACATATATTAACTGAGTAATACACTCTACTGACAGTGTAATTACATGTAATTATCTATCATTACATATAATTACAACTAAGTACTTTTGATAAAATTGTGTTGCCCTCGAAGGACAGTGTAATTTCATTTGATTACATATAGTTACATGTAATATTGTTTAATCAAATGTAATAACAGTGAAATATATATTGAGCAGTGAAATTACATGTAATTACATGTAAAAAAAAATAATTACATGTAGTAAAAGTGTAATATGATCTATGGATGTTGTAATTGCAAATAATTATGTGTAATAACATTTAATTGCATGAAACAACCTTTGATTACATGTAACAACAGTGTAATATGAGCTATGGAAAATGTAATTACATGCAATTGCGTTATAATTACATGTAATAACATTTAATTAATGAAACAACCTTTAATAACATGTAATAACAGTGTAATTTTGTGTAATTATTCACAATTTCATGCAATAATATTGAATTATATTTCGTAACAGTTTAATATGATGTATGGGCAGTGTAATTGCACATAATTACATTATAATTACAGTGTAATTATATATAAAAACATGTATTTAGAAGAAACAACATGTAATTACACTTTAAGTACATGTAGCTGACTTATATTTACAAGTAATTACATGTTATTTCAGTATAAAAACATTTAATTACAGTGTAACCACATGTAGCAACTCTATAATAACATGTAATTACACTCTAGTCGCGTAAAATTACACTGTCAACACATGTAATTATGCTGTAATTACAAGTAAATTTTCACCTCCAAAATTTACACGTAACATTAATTAAAATAGACCTGCAATTGTATGCGATGATGTAATTACCCTATACTTAACATAATTACACTTTAAAAACATGTACTTAGTAAAAAAAAACAACATGTAATTACACTGTAAATACACACACTCAACCTATATTTACAGGTAATAACATGTTATTTCAGGATAGTGTAATTACGTGTAGTATCTGTGTAATTACATGTACTTACTAAGAAACGGCATGTAATTACACTCTAAATACATGTACTTGACCTATATTTACAAGTCATAACGTGTCAATTCAGTACAAAAACATGTAATAACAGTGTAATGATACTGTTGTTACGTGTAAATAACAGTGTAAGAACGTGTAATTACCCTATACTACCATAATTGCAGCGTAATTACATGTATTTACTAAGAAACGACATTTAATTACACTTTAAATACATGTACTTGACCTATATTTACAATTAATAACATGTTATTTCAGTACGCTAACATGTAATAACAGTGAAAGATAACTGTAGTTACGTATAATAACAGTGTAATAACACTGTAATGACGTGTAAGTACATGTAATTGAAGTGTAATTACAGTATTTGTAATGCCCCCCCCCCCCCGCCCCCAGTGAAGCCCAGGCCGCCGCGGGTGGTGAACGTGACCTTTGACCCGGAGGCGGGCCTGGCGGTGGTCCTCCTGCGGACCCCGTACCTCAACGACTACCTCAAGGTCCAGAACCAGCAGTTCCAGGTGCTGATCCACACCCGTTGCTCCGCCCCCTTCGCCGGCAAAAGCCCCGCCCCTTTCCGGGCGGCGCTGCCGTGTCAGCAGCTGGAGAACTCCACCACGGAGGCGGTGGTCCTCAGCCTGCGGAGGCTGGAGAAGGGACGAGGGTACCGGGTGCGAGCGAGGTCCATCCCCAGGAGGAGCTTCCAGGGGACCTGGAGCCTGTGGAGCTCCGACCTCAGCTTCACCACGCCCAAAGGTACGAGGACCTCTCCGGAGAACGTCGGAGAACGTCTCTCCAATGTTGGAGAACATCTCTCTGATGTTGGAGAACATCTCTCCAATGTCGGAGAACGTTGGAGAACGTCTCTCCAATCTCCCTAACATCGGAAAGTGTCCCTCTAACTCCTGGTGATCTTCTCTCTAACATTGGAGAACGTATCTTTAAGGTTGGAGATTGTGTCTCTAATTTTTGGTGGAGGTCTCTCTCATGATGGAGAACGTTGGAGAACATCTCCAATGTCTGAGAACGTCGGAGAACGTCTCTTCAATGTCGGAGAACGTCTCTTCAATGTCGGAGAACGTCTCTCCAATGTCGGGAACGTCTCTCCTATGTCGGAGAATGTCTTTCCAACGTTGGAGAACGTTGGAGAACGTTAGAGAACGTTTCTCTAACGTCTCTCCAACGTCGGAGAACATTGGGAGAACGTCTCTCTAACTCCGAGGAACATCTCCAGCCTTGGAGAGCGTCTCCCTAAAGTTGAGGAATGTTTTTTCTCACTTCAGAGAACATCTCTCTCCAACCTTGGAGAAGGTCTCCGTAAGTTCAGAGAACTTTTCTCTAATTTTTGGTGAACGTCTCTCCAACATCAGAGAATGTCGGAGAACATCTCTCTAATGCTGGAGAACGTTGGAGAACGTCTCTTTAATGTCAGTGAACATCTTTCTGATGTTGGAGAACATCTCCCTTCAACGTTGGAGAACTTCGGAGAACCTTTCAGTAAGGTCTGAGAACTTCTCTCTCGGGTCGAAGAACGTCGCAGAACCTCTCTCCAACGTCAGGCAACGTCTTTCTAACATTGGAGAACATCTCTCTAATGTTGAGGAACATTTTTGTAACATCTGAGAACGTCAGAGAACATCTCTGTGAGGTCTGATCGCTCGCTAACGTCGGAGAATGTCAGAGAACCTCTCACTGTCTGAGAACGTCTCTCCAATGTCAGAGAACATCTCTCTAACGTCTCTCTGACGTGGGAGAACATTGGAGAACGTTTCTGATGTTGGAGAACGTTGAAGGCCATCTCTGACGTGGGAGAACGTTGGAGGACGTTGGAGAACGTCGGAACCTCTGACGTTGTGACGCTGGTTCTCCTCCAGGGCTTCCAGAGGAAACCAGGGCCTCGTCCACACTTACCGCCTTCATCGTCTCCGCGGCAACGCTGACCTCCTGTGTGGTTTTCTTCTGGAAGAACAAGTAAGACCTCCTCCTGTCCTCCACCGTCCATGGCAGGAGACAGGTGTTGTCTTTGTGCATCCCATCATAGCACTGCAGGTGTCCTGCAGTGGACAAGAAGACCTCCGCAGGGACTTGTACCAACCAGCTTGAACCAGTTCCTGTAGGGTGCGGTTGTGGGAGTTGCCCTTGTACTCTTCCTTCATCCATCCATCCATCCATCCATCCATCCATCATCCATCCATCCATCCACTCATCATCCATCCATCCATCCACTCATTATCCATCCATCCATCCATCCATCCATCCATCCATCCATCTATCCATCCCTCGTTCGCCCTTCATCCAACAACCCCACCCCTCACACACCACACCTTCAATACCGCCCCCAAAA
>CAAKHD010008429.1:0-10406 GCA_901007705.1 Fistularia tabacaria
CACACACACTCACACACACACACACACACACACACACACACACACACACACACACACACACACACACACACACACACACACACACACACACACACACACACACACACACACACACACACACACACACACACACACACACACACACACACCTACCTGTCTTGCCAGTATGAGGCAGACAATGTAAAAGATCACCAGCCAAACTCCAGACATGATCTGAGGGTCTTTCAGGATACCGGGCCTGAGGAGAAACAAACACACGCACGCACGCACGCACGCACGCACGCACGCACGCACGCACGCACGCACGCACGCACGCACGCACGCACGCACGCACACACACACACACACACACACCATTAAAAAATCACACTGCACCAAAAAATGTCTTTGGTCTATGAACTTCTACTTTCTTGTTATTAGGTTGCATAATGGCTGAAAGAATAGACCCCTGAATCAAAGAGTGAATGAGGCTTGTACTCAGGAAGGCCTCCCTCAACGGAACCCTGCTGAATAAATAACGGTGAGCTGAAACTCTAGACAAAGACTCACAAAAGGCAGGAAATGCAAAACCTCTGCTGGGAAAGCAGGAGAGTGTGATGTCTGCGGGGAGCGGCCACGTGGGAAGCAAGTGAGAAGGAAAGTTCTTCCTAACAGGGTCTACGTGAAGTCACACTGACCTTCCACGTCGGGCTTTTCGAATGCCCGTGCACGCTGAGACGCGCTTTGGCAACTCAGCCAGTTTGTTCCTGCTGCTTCTGCTTTGCCTGTTTGTGGTTTAACTGTCACTTTTATATCTTGAATGCAAATGTATAGTAATTGGATATCGGTCAATGATTTTGTGGCAATAAATAATGTATAAACAAATAAGTAGAAATGGGGTGTTGGTGAAGAGAAACGCCACAACTCTGAGGCAGAGTATGAAAATATGAGCATTTTTTTTGCAATTTATATTTCCATCAGACTTATTGATTGTCTGTAGCAGCCAGTTTCCCGTCCAGTAATTCAAACATGTTCGATTCTGAAGACAAAAAATCCCAACTATCTAAAAGTGAGAGCAATTTTCTTTCATGTCTCTGTAAAAAAAATACATTTCATCATGTCATCGGTCAAGCGCCTTCAATCAGGACATGGAGAAATCAATTTCCACCCTCAAGCTGCTGCGTGTGGCACTCACTGGGTGTTGTTGTAGAGCAGGCTGACGAGGCAGTAGGACCTGGGCGCGTAGACGTGCAGGAAGAGGGCCAGGTAAACCACCACGGCCAGCGTGAGCAGCAGCGCCTTGACCGACAGGCAGATCCTGACGAACACGATCACTCCCAGCATGGCCAGCAGGCAGCAGTACAGGTAGTACTGTGTGTTTGAGGTAGGGGGGTGCGTAGGAGGGAGGGTTAGACAAATGTATCCATTATGACTAGTGCGATGACTGAGGTTGCACCGTAAGTTACTATGGGTGCTCAGAAAAATTCCAGCTCAATTCGTCTCAGGGCTGTAAAGCAGCACATCTAGAGTAAACTCAAGAGGCTGCTTGATTCGTGACCTGTCAACACATTGACAGGTCACGAATATTAAAAAACGACTGTACAAAAAACAAACAAAAAACATAACAGTGCACTGGGTGCGCGCGCCGCAGGAGCTGTTTGGTTGTGCTTTCCTTCAAATACATTTCAAAGACTTCACAAGCCTCACATGCGCATCTTCTAGTGTTTTTTGAGTGAAAACCCAAGAAAGCTTTTAGCTAATCGTCAGGCAAACCCTTGGTGGATTTTGTGTACGTTCAGAGGATGCTTTCCAGCTGATTTTCTTCTTGTGGAACTTTGCTTCGACTTCAAAATCATTGAGAGGAATTTGGGAGAAGGACAGCGATGACGGTGTGATGAGACACATTTTTCTTACGTCAAAAAATCCACAGTACAAGTTTGAAGCGAGTTAATGATGTTTGATTGATATATGATAAAAGCTGAGATCTTTTCATCTTTCCTGTTGAACCTACAATGAATCGACGGCCAGAGTACGGTGAAGCATTATTTTGGGGTTACTCACTGGAACTGTGTACAGCCTAAAACCCTCCAGCTCCATCCTGTCAGTAATTGAGGTACAGTTGTTCCCTGGGAGGAAGAACTGAGGGGGGGAAACACAAACAGGTGAAATGAGGTCCCAGGACAAGGGGGTTGCAGAAATGTAAAATGCAATTATCATTACTCACGAAGTTGAGAATGGCCATAAGCAGGGTGATGAGCACACACAGGCTGACAGAGAACAGTCTGATAGCAGCCTTGGTGGACACACCGCGGGACAGTCCTGATATCCACCGCACACTCAGCGGCATCTTGGACTGCCATTTCTACAGGAAAACACAGCACGTCAAACTCCAGGGCCTGAAATCCTCAATTTTATGACTCGAGTTTTGACTTTCTTGGGAAAAACCTCTTTCGCACTCTAAAGTGTACGTCAACTGCTGACACAACCAATGACAATAGTTCATGCGGCTTTTACAACAAAAACAAGGGCTTGGCCGAATAGAGAAATGGGTGATCACCGGCACAAATTGAACAATAAAAGAGAAGTAGGGTGTTATTAAGGATTATTTCCATATTATACATCAAGGCATAAACTGAATTATGTTAAGAAATCTTGTTGCCATGTCACTGTGTAATCGGACCTGCACTTGATAAGTCGTAAAGGGTTATTTTCCTTCACCAACCTCTAAGTATCCAGTGAAAGAGATGGACAGGAGCAGCACGATGACAGGAAAGGTTGCACCGTAAGACACTGCCATTTCAAAGTTCCTGAGAAGGATGGAAAAAGGGACATTACTCAAATGATCGGTTTTGTCTGATCTTACTCCATTACTTTGGGGCCCATTCAGTGAAAATGACACGCGTGTGGATGCGGATGGCGTGTAGCGGCGCTCACTTTTCAGAGACGAGCATCTGGACCGTGAAAAGAGTGATGAATATCAAGGCGATGCAGCTCATGGACTGGTGCAAACCCTTCACCTCCGAGAGACGGAACTGCAACGCGCAAAAACGGCCGACGTGAGATACAATTAAAGCGGGAAAAAGTGTTGCGGACACCCGGCTCGTGTTCGCGCTGAGGCTACCTGCTTCTCCAGACTCATGTCATTGAACAGCAGCGTCAGACAGTTGAGCTTCTTTGCTCTCCTCCTAAAAACAGATCGAAGAATCAAAATGAAACAAGCCGAAAGATGACTAAAGTGCCTTTGGTGCTGATTAGCTCGGTCTCAAAAGACAATGTTTGCTATCATTTTTACCCCCAGGATGAATATTATTCACTATTACTGTCGAGCGGTTGTGTGCTTTTTTTGTGTTTTTCCTGTTTGGTCCGACGGGCACTCGGTATCTTGAATGTTCCTTCGGGGTCTCGTGTCTGTGTGACTCATTAAAAAGTATAAGTGAAGGTGTGTCCCTGTTAGGCAGTAATATCACTTCTTACAGGAATGTTAACTAGCATTGAAGTAACTCATGATTACTTGGTCCACATAAATTTCGCCTTTTCACTGGTTCATAGTTAATCATTCAAGAGATTTTAATTCGAGGAGATTCACTTTTAAGCTGTGGGTTTTAGGATAGGATAGGATGATACTTTATTGATCCCCATAGGGGAAATTCCTTTGTCGCAGCAGTGCAACAATAACAATATCAAAAAGATGGACATGGAAATCCTTCATTTTTGAAAATGTTTCATGAGAATTCATGGTGAAAGCTCGATTATTCTTTTTTTACACATATTGCGGACTTTGGTGGAGAAAAGTACGCAAACGTAGTTTATCTACAAATGACCCTCCACATCACTCGGGCATCAAGTTATGCTGGGACGGACTCTTACCCTGCGGTGTCCAGCGTGTCAAGAGATCCTCTCACTCCGTGATCTACAACCAAACTGAGACAAAGCAGGAGAATGTGGGAGAATGTAAAAAACAGCACATCCGGGCTGAACAAATACAGCCCCATTACCAAACTGTTCATGGGGTCCGACTCCAGCGAAACGTTTCGCGTTGGCTCTACTCCGGAGTAAATAATGGACGTGTATTTAGGGAAACACTTTCCACACATTTTTCTTTGTAACTGAACTTACCAATTAGGATTGTTCTGGCAAGGTGGTTTTTCCTGAAACACACACAAACACAATAGGGGCATTATTGAAATCATACTTGTACGTGCAGATTATAAAGATACACCGAAGCGTGTTCAATGGGTTTCCTTTAGGACTGGTCTAAAAATGTGTGTGTCTGTGTGTGTGTTATGGAAGGAGGATGGCAGCAGCACAAACACATACAGCAGAAGACTGTTCTTGGTTGGTCTTGGTGACCCTGGGGGGGAAGATTTTCTTCTTGGAGCGTTTGGCCTCCGGGTTGCTGAGGTCAGCGAAGGGGTGGATGTTCTGCCAGGACTGCAGGTACTGAGACATTCGGACAGAGGCTCGCTGCCTGCTCTCGCTGGATGCAAGAGTATTGGCCTGGAGACAAGACGGAGATCGTTTTACTTTGTGTTTTGTGCACTGAGCAATTGGAGATGGTTTTCCTCCAAGTGGCTCAATCAGCAGAATCCTCACAGCTCAGCCTCTCTGTGGAGGAGCGGAATCATCCATTTTCCATTGTTGTTGTTTTACTGAAATGTGCCTGGTCTTACCGAACGTTTTGGTTTCTAGAACCACATGAAGGCGCAAATTAAATTTGTAAGCCCATTCAAAAGATGTTAAGTATCTTCACAGCTGTTTATTCTATTTTGCTATTTAGCGCTTATTGATGTCTTCTTTTGTTGCAACCAAAATGGGATTTCAATGATTTTCCAAATTGTCTAATTGTTTGCACAGACGTATCACATACAAATGTGTATTCCTACCGCTCTGGGTCTTCTAGCATTGCTGTCCGGCTTCAGGGGGTCAATCACAAGGTAGGTTTTCCTCCCTTTGAGAAGAGGATTCCGATTACTGCCGTCCCCGTCCTCCACTTGGTACGCTCCATTCAAGTGCTGCAGTGTCTCTTCTGTGATGTGAACTCGCCTGGTCACAACGAAACCACAAGAATGAGCGACAATAAGTGGAATATGAAATTTATTTTCGGATCATAGATCCTAAAATCAAATACGATCAACTATTTGAGCGGCTCTCTCACCCAGGGAGGCCTCCGGACTCCATGTGGTTGGCCAACGTGACGTCGTGTGACCACACGTCGTACTGCCATTTCTGCAAGCCGATGACGCCGCAGAGCACATTGCCGGTGTGAACGCCCACCCGCATGCTGATGTCCACGCCAGTCGCTTCTCGCAGTTTACTACAGGAAGATGAATCAGTCCATCCTCAAGCTGTTTTTTTTTTTTTTTTAACCTTTTTTCCCATCCAGGTGAACACATTCTCAAAAAAATGTCCAGCCAGTGCAGAGCCTCCAAAAACAGATCAAATATGCAAACACAGTGGGGTCAGATTGAATATGCACAGTTTAACACTATTCACGTTGTAAATGAGGAGAATTTGACTATATTTTACAGTGTGATTTCACTTGCGTTGGTGAAGATAGGATCAGAGTGAAAGGAGGAAGTAACAGAGACATTATCTCATGCAAATTTGGATTTTTTGGTTTAGCTCTATGGCTGGCAAACAAGAATCAGGAAGTTCACAATCAAACAAACGTGACACAGAAGCAAAAGTACCTCTGTTTATTTTCTTTCAACATCACTTGTTTCCCTATTCAGATTTATTGCTAATCAAAGCACAAGATCAACCGTAGGATAAAAGAGGTTTGGCTTTGAGTTATCTCCGATTGACACAAGTTCTTCCAAATTGGTACCTAGGCTATCCCGTGTCAATGGGCGAGAGGCGGGGCCCACCCTGGAGCGCTCGATCACAGGGGCCACAAATAGAGACGTACGACACTGCACTCTCTTATTCACACAGCTGAGCAATTTCGGATCTCCAATGACCCTCCTACATGTTTTTGGACATTGGGAGGAAGCTGGAGAACCTGGAGAGAATATGCCATCTCCACACAGACAGGTGTTGGGATTGAACCGTGAACCTCCTTGCTGTGAGGTGGAAGCACGAACTACTGCACCGCCCTTTGTCACAAATAATGAAAGCAAGTACAACATGGTAATACCTCATAGCCACCTTTAACAGTTTGCAGCCAAGAATGATTGGTCAAGAGCTGTATTTCATGTTTACAAAACATTTTCGACCCTTTACTCGCTGCAGAGATCCAAGAGCCTCAATCGGTGCAGTTTCACAATATCGTGACTCAAACGGGTTCACTGCTTTTCTTTAAACATGAGTAGGGAAAAGGAAGCACACACGCAGCAACGCATGGGGATGACTTCATTCGAGCTGACCTGATGGCAGTGCACATGTCCAGCCCCATCTGGACACAGTTGCTGGCATGGGACGGGATGGGGTCTGGCAGACCAGACACACAGTAGTAGCAGTCGCCCAGGATCTTAATGCGAAGGCATCCGTTCTTCTGCGGATGAAGAGAAACAGAGTTCCCAACAACAAGGTAATTGCTTTTCCGAAATGGGCTGAATGTGTTGGTATTCGTACCTTGGCGATGTCGTCGAACCGGCCAAAGAGCTTGTTTAGCACAGCCACCAGCTCCTCCGGCGTGCAGGTGCTGGCCAGCTTCGTGAAGCCGACAATATCTGCATAAAGGATGCTACTCAAACACACACACACAGATGGATATAAACATCTGGGTAAATAATCTGGAGCAAATACAGGCGGAGAATAAAAACGGGCGATTTTGGAGTCATCATTCACACACACTTCTCATTGGTTTGAGAATGTGAAGTGGTCAAAAGGCAGGCCTGACTTGTCATTGTGATCGTCACCTGACGTCTTTGTGCTGCCGTATGTACAGGCTGTGGAAGTTGTGGAAGCTCTGTTCGTTCCCTTTATCGCGCTTGGGTTTGACAAGCCTCTTTATCACCTCCGTTTTTAGCTCCATGGCGATGTAGCGTGGCAACACCGACAGGAGGAGCTGCTCCTGTCGTCAGGGAAACAGAAAGGGTATGAGGCGGATGAGGCCAGATACCTTCCGCACCAGACCGCTGTATCTCTGCCCTACGATCTGTTAACAAGCGCCGTGACAGAAATAGACGGCCATCAAAACCCTCCTTGAAACAATGGCCTGTTTGCCCAGCGGGTCAGCGGCCATCTATTGCTCTGAGTGCAGTCCGTTTGTGTTTGTCTGCTATGCGGCTGCCGGGTTTCGGACGAGTGAATGATTAATCTCATGGCTAGCAAAGTCTACAGCAACCAAACCTGGGATGTCCAGGCAGAGACCCGTGTGATGGGAAGGATTTTTTCATCAAAATCAGGGTCATTCTGCCTGAAAAGGGAACATGAATGTAATGCTACTCTGGACAAGCAGTGAGTTCTATTTCAAAGTATCATACCAAACATTTCAAATGTAAATGATCCACTTCGCCGCAGGTTAATGTCAAAAAAGGTATCCTGCACCTCAATTTTATTTCATCAATAATAATGCAAATCAATTTAACTTCAAATATTCTTATCCATGTTTGAATCTTAACCTCACAGAGAACCACAAGCTCAAAATATACACTTTTTCTATTATCGCTCAATAAAGCCTGAGAAGTAATGCAGTTTTTTTTTTTTTATTTCCCCATAAGAAATGTTTTGGAAATTAAAATGTTGCCCTTGGATTTACCATTAAAAATCAAATATTTTGAATTTGTCATTTTGTCTCTGTGAGCGAAGGTGCGGGACTGAACGCTGAGTTCTCTTTCAAAATGACAACAATTATCAGTCCGAGGAGCCGATGTTTTAACCTGCTGGTATTTCTTGATCTCCTTCTTGGAGCGTATGGCGCTGAACTCTTCCCTCTTCTGATTGGATATCCTAAGGTCGTGCTCGGTCGTCCACAGGTGGAAAACCCCGATGCAGTTAACACACACGAACAGGACCACGTTCGCCACCAGCTGGGGATGGGGTTGTCAAAAGGGAGGTTATTTACTTCCAAGATGTTACGAACCAACGGCGTGTTAGAGAGGAGTCTGCCTGTTTTTCAAACTATACTTTTCCTTTCCGTCTGAGCGGCTCCTCTCTAATCCAAACCCAAAACCTGGCGGCTGGACATCCCTCTTGGAGACGTTTCACCTCTCAGTTCTTCAGTTTACACAGAAGCGTTTACCTGGACAATCATGTCTGGGGTCTCGGGACTGGTGACGGGGACGTAGACACTGATGATGACGATGTGGGACAGGCTGGTCCCGATCCCAACCATGAGGGCCCAGGCCAGAGAGAGCGGCAACACCGTGTACACACTCAGGGAGAGGAAGAGGAAGAAGGCAACCTGCGGCGGGGGAATGGGACGGAGGAGAAAGCGACTGAAGAGCGGATCCTTTCGTCATCACCTTCTTCTTTTGGGTTTGTGCTCACCTGCTCCCACGACGTGACGGGCCCCCCGGTGAAGATGAAGACTATGGCGGTGGTGTACAGCGTTCCCCAGACGAAGAGGGCCAGGGCCCCCCCACAGCGCCTCACGGTGGCCAGCCATGGGAGGCAGACGAGCAGGAGAGCACTCAGACAGAGAACCACGCACACAACCGACAGGGCCGCGACGTGGACATTGAGGTTCTGTGCGGAAACAAACATCATGGAACACATTTGCTTTGAATCGACTCTTTGCGTTCTTTTTAAAGTTGAGGGTACAGTGCTAAGTCCAAGCATTTCACAATCATTGAGGAACCGGCAGCAGCTACGTGATAAAGCTACTTCCCACTCAAGATTACCAACCAGAACGGTGTGAATAAGCGTTTTAAGGGAACACTGAGAGGTGAGGGAGTATTTCAGATTTCCCCGGGCGTTGCTGTAGTATCAGTCATGGCCACAAGGGGTGTAAATTGTGGTTTTGGCATTGTAAAAAAAAATCAAGTTTCAAGTTCAAGTTTAGTTTAATACTGAATCACTTTCTGACAGAGGCATCAAAAGCACTTGCAAAAACCCACAAACATCAAAAGGTTTCAGTTCTGTCTGATCCGTGAGCTCCCCTCTGAAACACATCACTGCAGCCAGGTTCTGATCACGGAGAGGAAAATGTTACTAAACCTCAAGTTGATCGACGACCAGTTAGGCTCCACTTTTGTAGTTTTGGGGTTTTGTTTACATTCGGAACAACAGCGAGAACCTACGCTCTAAAAACTCGACGCTATCAGACAGACTCGGCACATTCAGAAAAGCTGGTTCTGGTCACTTTTAGGGACTGTTGCCTTCGAAGTTCTGCCTCCACAAACTTTTCAGAACATCTTCCAGGGTTGATTTAGACCCAGAAAAAATCATTTACAAGCAGGTTGAGTAATGACACAAGCACACTCTCATTCTGCTCATCATTTATTAATGAAAAGTCTCTGGCTTGCCAAAGGTGGCAACTGCAGCTATCTGATCGCTTTGGCAGATGTGAGCAGCAAATTCCTAGAAATACACAGACGCATTTCTGTTCCCACTCCTCATTTCATAGGAGGAAGTCTAAATAGAAAGCGCTCGGTACATGCAAGTTTAACCGTGCATCCTGTTACCCACCGCAAGTAATAATCTTAATTATTTAAAGGTCGTCTGCAGGCAGATATAGCCGTCAAGCCTCCCAGGGAGTTTGCCATGTATAAATAATGAACCTGATCACAGGGCGTAGCTGGCAGACGGTTTCATGTCAGATGTGACCATTTTGATCATCTCTCATTGGAGCTAAACCATGGCTTTTGTGCCCTGTTCCATTTCTGGTGAACCCTCTGTGACATATTTTGTCCGAACAAAATTTTTGTGTCGTACGACACATGAAGAGCTAAAGTTATTTCCAGTTAATGAACCGACATGGATGTCAGAAACAACAACCTGCAGCCTTTACTGCAGTGCTGCTTCTGGCACTGGGAGCTGACATTAGATTGCATTTACAGACATAAAGAGCATCCACAGTGCTCTTCTGTAATGAATCAGTGCTTTGTTAAATAAATGTGTCATTTCATCTTCGATTTCAATCCATTCTTTCTGCAAGTTTCCAGAAGCTACTCAAGGTTCATGATGTTCAACCGAGAAAAGAAGCTCTGGAACAGATCAGGGATTGATTGGGTCTGGATTTGGATTTGCGAGCACTTCTGCGATGCAACTGTAATAAAGGTGGTTTGAAATGAGAAATAAGAGCTTCCACTTCAGCAAGGCAAGTCTCAGAAATTGACAATAAAACCATTTCTTTTAATTTAAGACTGAAAAGCCATTGGAACCCCCAACACGCACGCACACGCACGCACACGCACACGTGCGCGCACGCACACACACACACACACACACACACACACACACACACACACACACACACACACACACACACACACACACACTGTACGGGTCATGATGGTGTTGGAAAAAAAGTGCAGCTGACT